>JAPKLW010002741.1:0-59133 GCA_026898455.1 Plectranthus barbatus | reverse complement strand
ATTACTTGCCCTCTGCAGTGGTCTGTACACTTGCAGCTTTAGCGCGTTGCGAAACGCGCTATCAACCTTTCCACAACTCATAAGGTGTCTCCTCTTTCCCTTTAAGAGGTATCTTATTCAAGATATAGTTAGCTGTCAAGACAGTCTCTCCCCACATGTTTTTGGGGTATCCCCGAACTTATTAATAGGGCATTCATCATTTCCTTTAGTGTCCGATTTTTTTTTTCGGCAACACTATTGGACTGAGGTGAGTAAGGTGCCATTTTTTGATGAATAATGCCCGAAGCGGCATATAATTCTTCAAACGGTGCAACATACTCTCCACCTCTATCACTTCGAATCACCTTGATCGAGAACTCAATTGATTTTCAGCCTCTTCTTTATAATTTTTAAATGCATCAATTGCTTCATCTTTACTTTTCAACAAGTAGAGATAACAATATCTGGCGCACTCGTCAATAAAAGCAATAAAATACTTTTTCCCACCTCTAGTTTGCACTATTTTGAAATAACACAAATCCGTGTGTATCAACTCTAGAGGTTTAGTGCTCATTTCTACTGCATTAAACGGCGTTCTTGTCATATTCGCCTCAACACAAACTTCACACTTAGTTTGTTTGAATTCAACCACTTTTAGTAAATTCAAATTTACTAATCTCTTTATCGCATTAAGATTTACATGTCCCAATCTTACATGCCACAAAGAAGAGCACTCAATCAAATAAGAAGAAAAAGATTCAGCTTTATTGATTTTCTTTCCGGCTAGGCGCCGTGCCATTACAATCAAGTCACCATCCCAATCACTATCGGGTTAATGGTTGGCATCCATCTTTGCTTTGCCTTTATTCTTAGGCTTTTCGCATTGATTTGCCATATGACCACTCTTGCCACAATTGTAGCAAACACCCTTGAACTTAGGTTCTTGGATAATAATCCCCTTATTCGATGGGTTAGGCCTTTCCCTTTTCTTTGATGTACCATCATGTTCCATCAAATTGGCCTTGGCATCCATGGATCTCGGCTTAGGATCCACCTTTCGATTGTCCTCTTCAATACGAAGCTTGACAATCAAATCTTCAAGGGACATAGCCTTTTGATTATGCTTAAGGTAGCCCTTGAAATCCTTCCACGAAGGAGGCAACTTCTCAATGACCGCAGCCATGTTGAAGGCATCGGGGAGTAACATCCCCTCGGCGTGAACGTTGTGCAAAATGAGTTGAAACTCTTGCACTTGTTCCACCACCGAACGACCGTCAACCATAAGGTATGACAGGTACTTGGCCACAGCGTACTTCTTAGTACCCGCGTCCTCTGTCTTGTAATTCTTTTCTAGTTGTTCCCATAACTCTTTTGCGGTGTTTACATTACAATACACGGCGTATAGGGGATCTACTAGACAATTTAATACAAAATTTTGACATAAAAAGTCCCCTTAACACAAATTATCAAAAGCAATCTTCTTGTCTTGATCGGCCTCATCATCGGCGAGCACGGGCTTGTCTTCCTTCTAGTAGGCAGCCAATCCAAGCGTTGTAAGGTAGAATAGCATTTTTTGTTGCCAAGTCTTGAAGTCCACACCTCCAAACTTGAAGGGCTTATCGGCTTGGGCATTCAGAGAGAGTTTATGACCATTGTTGGAGTTGCTTCCTCCGGCACCATTGAGAGTGTGATCAGCCATCCTTGATCTTGAGAATTGAAATTTGTCTTGCAATTGTTGGTTACAAGATCTGTGGAGAAGAACTGAAAACACTGCAAATAATTATGTCTAGTACAGCAGGTTTTTACATCTATATCTGCAGGTACTGCTAGTACGAGAACAATTGAAATATAATAAAATTAAATAAATAAAACAAAAATATAAAGGATTGATAGGGTATTTTTCAACACACTATTCTGCAAGTGTACAGATCACTGCAGAGGGCAAGTAATAAATTATCGATTCTCAAGGATTGCATGATCGAAATATAACCGAACACTGAAACATAGATACCGTACTACTATCTAGAAAAATCGGTAAAAGAAAATGTTTTGTTTTAAACATAAAGATCTCTTGCAATGAATTAAATAGAAAACAAGGAAATAAACGGTTTAAAAGCTTTATGAGAAATGCAGGATTCCAGGGTAATCCACTTTGCATAATAATCAAACAACGTTTCATACAATTTAAACCCAATTTAATTTCCAACTGATGTGAGTTAATCTCAAAAACGTTATCAGGCGATCTTCTCAGATTCTAACCATAACATGGAAATAAAAGACGTATTGACTCCTCTCAGATGCACAAAATGACTTTTACTCTTGATAAAAACCTTGGATTGTAAACCCTTTAAAAGTTCGATTTCCTCACGGATAATTGTTCTAGTAAATCTGATAAATTTGCGTCATAATTGATAATCTAGACCTCTCGGTTCAAAAACTACCAAATCAAATCACAATCAATGGCCAGTTAATCGCAATTATTGAAATCCCAAATTTAATCAGAACATCAAAGGAAAAGGAACAATTAAATTGCATAAACTGTTGAATGAATAAATACAAAGTTTCAAAACCCTAGAATCCAAAAAGGAATTTAGCTACTCATGCTAAATTCAAGAATAACAAAGAGATGAAGAGTCAAAATGATAAAGAACATGGAAATTAAAAACCCGGAAGAGTCTTCAATCTTCAATCCTTGACCTGCTCTTCAAGTTCTCCTTGAATTCCACCCTTACGTTCTTCTCTAGCCTTGGGGATGTGTAGAATAAAAATCAGGAACCTTTTTAAGGCTATTTGATCTCCTATTTATAGATGGGAAATTTAAATCATAAAAGATATGGAATATTTTCCAGTCTTGGGCCACAAGATATGCTTTTTGACGTAAACTGGGAACACGTCGGGCGAACGCAGGGGTGAGAGGAGCGATCGCCGGTTTTGCAACGAAGGAAAATGGCAAAACCGGCGATTGGAGTGCAGAGCCGGCGGTTGGAGTGTGAAACCGGCGTTTGGGCTGCAAAACCGGCGGGTCGCCGGTTGTGAGATGCAGTCGCCGGCTGATGAGGGCGGTCGCCGGCTGGAAGGCTCGGTCGCCGGTTGGGAGGTGCAGTCGCCGGCTAGGAGTGGCAATCGTCGGTTGTGTCACGTAGCTTCCTTTTTCACGGCTTTCTTTTTGATTTTTCTATCTTTTTCTCCTCCCATTGCATGCCAACACGAATCAATTCTGGGAATACTTGCTCAATCATCTCATTTAATCCTCAGAAACGTATAAAATCTGTGCAAAACAACATCAAACGAACCAAACGTAATATTTCCTTAAAGAATAAGAATAACGCATGAAAAGATCACATAATGGCTCAGTCTGGAGTATAATCAAAGCATAAACTCATCAATAAAGTGCACAGAGTGAGTGTTTATCAAGGATTAAATCCCAGCCGAGTCGAGGAAGCCCTCTTCCCGCAAGACAGATTCGCTGACGTAGTTCTCATCTAATGGTAGTTTGTCCCCAAAGATAAAACGGCTTTGTCGTTTACGAGGCAGCACCGCAAGTCGCAAAGGCTCCTGCGAACTGAATAGAGGCGAAACTGAGTTGCAGAAGATCAACAAAAAAGATGCAGCAATATGAGGGAAATGTTGCAGTATCTCTGGCTACGTGAGTTGTCTCATGTTTGGGGAACCGAGGGCAGGAGACAACACAATGCATGTCTATTTATAGACATGTCCACCCAAGGGGAGCCTATCTCAGCCATCAAGGCTGGACCGTTACACGGCATGAGACACGGTAACCGACGCCATCAATGGAGCCGTTACAACTTTTGAATGTAATAGACATGTGCAAAATGTGGTAATTATCCACACTCAATTGCAACACATGGCTGACTCATCATCCATGTCACATGCAACGTGTGCACCACGTCGACTGGTCTAGCCACGTCGACCGTCTATCAATGTGGGACACTTCATTTAGTACATAATAATCCACCAACCGTGTCACTTCGTGGATTCATTTCTCACTCACCGGAATTTGGATTTGAGAAAACAAATATACCACGATCATCTACTCTTCGCATAGATTATGTTGGTAATATTTAATTACTACGAAATTGAATATTTCACATCAGGAATTTACCACAAAGTACCCGAATTACCAACATTAGTATATATCCTTTTTCCTTTCATAAATGATTGCACATATTCAGAGGACTCTGAAATCAGTAACTTACTGATAGTGTTAAAACGGATCAATAGCTGAGTTATGCTCAGCACATAAAGTAAAGGAACATAAACTTTAGCAATAAATTATCTATGCATTGCAATTGTTCTAAAATAGAGGATATCACAGTATGATATCAATAGCAATCTATCTATCCAACTCCAGATTATCAACTGAAGCAAAAAAAAAAGGAAAAAAAAGAAAGAAAAAAAAAAAGAGGAAATTAGTTCAGTGATTTAGAAACATACTAAACAGAGTAACTATACAGTATACATGTAGGTGACACTATTAATTAAACATATACATCTCACATTTATTTGTGAAAATCATAATTCAATTTCACTACTAGATAAAAGATTATTAACATTATTTGGATAATGATATTATTCTCACATTAATTATTATAATTGTATTGAACTTAGCATATGTTAGACGAATGACAAATAAGGTCTAAAGCATATATTTTGAATAAGGTGTTTAATCTAATTAATTAGGTTGTATTAAACTTCAAGTGATGTGTATTTAGTTCTTGTGCACATCTTGAACTCGAATTTAATATTGAATGATCTAATTTAAGTCTGGACTAATTATAGAGGAGGTGAGTTGTCAATGCATAACTTCAATGCATCCGAATATTAGCTTGGTAATATTATAACAGTCATCCATGTTGTGAAGGATTTTCAATAGAAGTCCCATGTCATAGATTCGAAATATACGAGTCCAACTCTTAATCACACACACATATATACTAGTCCCATGTATTATTCTGAGCTATATAGGATTATCTCTAGGCAAAGAGAGCATTGTTTAGCATAAAAAATATGCAATCATTCAGCAACCTATAGACTTTCTAGGATACAAGGCATCAACTTCTTCCAGTTCCAAACTTATTAGTGAAAGAAATGCAAAACAACCCTCGACCACATCAAAAGAAATCAGGAAAACATTCGAGAAACAGGAACAGTAGAAATAAACAGTTAACTCACATGTTAAGATAATAAAACAATCATTGAAACTGCACATACATGATTAAACAATCTTCAAACAAATGCAATAAAGATCAGCAGAGAGCAAGAACCAATGTTCATCCTATGGCCAAAGGAAGTTTCTCTCGCAAAATAGGGCATGGCTAAAATAAGTTCCTGCTCTCTCATTCACTCCCTTCATGCAATTATAAAGTTTGACCTAATCACAAAGTGCACAAAAGCTAAATATAATCCACTCTAAACACAGAATTAGCAACAGGAAATCACATTCAAAATTTCGAGATGAGCAGCTGCACGTACTACCTAAATGTGGCCACAAACATTCAAGTCTAAGAGATGCTAAGAAGAATGCAAGGCAGCCCTACTTTGTGCTGAAATATCATTTCCAAACCAGAACACGATAAGATAAACAATATTTCCAAAGCAACACAATCATTCATAGAAATTTAATAGAAGAAACTAGTAGATGCTTGGCTTCAAAATCTACACAACACACAGAAGTGTCAATTTTGAACTCACCACTGTCTTTTCAACCCCTTTCAAACACGAAAAGAAGGAGGAGGCAGAGGCAGAAGCATAGGCATACCTAAGATTAGCAACGGCGTTACGGAGACGGCGACCGAGCACTGGCGCGGCGGCGGACGGAGGACAACTCAGCTGCGCCAGTGGTAATTCAATTAAGAGAGTTCGGAAAGAGAGAGACGAGAGAGAAAGGGAACGAGCATACCGTCGGGAGAGGGTGATGGACGGAGGCGCGCGAGGTTTCGGTCGGAGACGACGGTGGTAGCAAAATGAGATTCAAGGGAAAATGATAATTCGCGCGAGTTTCATAACCTAAAATCTCAAAGTTTAGCGACCGATTCGCGACCAACATTTTGGTTGCAAATATTAAAATTTAAAAAAATAATAAATTAAATTTTGCGACCAAATACCAACCAACATTTTAGTCGCAAAATATTGAAAATTAAACAAATAATAATAAATTAAATTTCGTGACCAAATAACAACCAAAAATTTAGTCGTAAAATATTGCGGCCAACATTTTAGTCGCGAATCCATCTCTAAATAAAAAAATTAAAATACGTCGCAAGTCGGTTGCAATACCGTCGTAAATTAACGACCAATCTTTTGTTGGTCGCCAATCCGTCGCGAATAAATGAATTTCTGGTAGCAGGAATTTTTTAAATTTGGTCACTCTATGTTTCATGATTTTTGGGTTTAATTCAATTTCATTTTATTTATAAATAATATATTGCATCGTAATAATTAATATTGATTTTCTTATATTGGAAGAAATTGCACGAATTATTCATTTTTTAGGAATTAATCATATATATTAGAAGACTTGCTACTATTCTGAAAATTAAAGCAGTATATTCGTACCATGGATTTCTACCTCCACTACACGAGAATTCATACCAAAGTATTAGTACAAGTACTTAACGAACTAAAAGTGCAACCTTTTCTTGGATTGAAATTGCACTTATGCTTCGAGACCGAGGACTATCCCTTAAGCCATAAAGTTGTATGAAATATGATAATGGGGTATCAAATAATAGCAAATTATATAAACTATTTATTAAGTAAGTGAAAACTTTCGTTTGTAACATATGATAGTGGATTGTTACACGATTGGACTATTGAGAACATTGGTCCTATTATTCTTTATTCAAATTCAATTGGTGCAATTCCCCATGCTTTCAAATATGATTATTAATCTTAGTGAATTGTAGAATATCTAGTTGATGTATATCATATATTTGGAGAAGTAAATAAAGCAATGCCGCATAAGTTAGCTAAAGTTGGAGCAGCATGTTTGTATCGCTATGTGAATTATTTTTGTAATTGGTCAATCAATGATGTTATGTATGTGATGGTTGAGTTATATATTGGTGTTGGTTGTGAACACAAAAATTAAATCTTCCCGTGATCAATTTCACACTAATCAAGTAAGGATTAAATACTAAAAATCATCAAGCGTAAAATGATTTTAGCTTCTCGATTGAGAGTTGCGATTTTTGAAGTATTAAGAAAACTACTAAAACATATGTTTGATCCTAAGTATCATGCTCTTTTTTTCTTTTCTTTTTTAAAGTAGTTTTATAATTCTAAATATTTTATAAAATTGAAAGTATAATTCGTTTCTTGGTTTTATGAAAGTAGAATATTTAAAGCATATGAAATTAGAATATGTCTTTTTTAATAAAACATGCAAGCTTGACGAGGACTCTTTCATTTTCTTAAACCATATACCGGTAAAATCTTAAAAATCTCTCATGGAAAAAAAGTAAAGTTCATCTTCCTTTTTCTTTTTAGTTAATATATATATAGGTTATTTATTATATATTAGAAAATAATATTAAATGATAAAATAAATTGTTCAAAATGAACTTAATTATACAATACAAGAAAACTGTGAATTTGCGACGAATTTTTTTTTGGGTCGTCTTTAATGATAGAGTAATGACACAATGGTGACGGATTTAGAAAAGAAACATGATTTCGTAAAAAAAGGCTAACAAATAACTTATTTCCTAAATCGGTCTAAGAAGCATATTAATTTCACGTCAGTCTTATTGAATATCACGTTATTCAATTTGGGTCTATTTATTTTGAAAATTATTCACCCGAATAGATATAAAGAATTATTTTCTAAAAATAAGAAATTTAAAATACGTTACGAATTTTATGCACTAATCAATTTAAATAATGAATGGAAATATTATTCTATTTTAACAATATTTAATCATTTCAATTTCATATATGAAATAATAGTTAACAACTTCATTATATATATATATTTTTTTTCACATCCCCAATTTGCGTTCCCAGTTTATGGGAGTGCGGTGGGGTTTAATTATGATTAATGGCTAAAGGTTAAGAACCAACAACAGTGGAATGCGCAAACAACAGTGGAATGATAAATAGACCAAGCTGCAAACACAAACGATATGGAATGTCAGTCTAATATATTTACAAACAAGTGATAGTAAGGTACAAAAGATTTTTAAATAAACAAAATGTTCGTGACTAAATAATAAACAATCATGGGATATAAATGTTAGGAAATTTGATTGATAGTAATTTCTTTTATCCTTATTTGTTGTGTTTTGGTGGGTCAAAGGGTCAAAACCAGTCTAGAAAGTCTCTAGATTAGCTCCATTTTTGATTTTAAATGTAAAGTCCTGTAAGGTCTTTTTGTCGAGTTGTAATTGGAGCTGATCGAAGAACAAACTATCAGTTTGTGGATGCTCAAAGGACTCAAATAGACTAAAAATCAGTATAGACCTGATCAGTCTGGAACTCACCAGTCTCAAATATCAAACTTGCCATTCTGGGGATCAATGTTCAGACTAGTGACATCCGCCAACATGGACTTGCCAGACTGACGACATCAACATGGAATCTCTAGTTCCAATCCCCACGCATAGAGACAAGAAGAATCATCTGAGGAATGGTATTGACAAGTTCAGACCTAAGGATTGGAGATTCCTTAAAGTCTGAAAACTCAAGACTTTCGTCTTGATTCCTCGGACTGATTTGATTCCTCGGACTAATCAATACAGCCATCCTGACGCAAAGGTGAACAGTCACACTCAAAGTCAGAAAAAGCGGGAGCAGGTACAGGATTTCCCGAAAAAGTACCTGCCCGCCGCAGAGGACAGAAAATCGAATTGGACAACATCCGAGTTATTTCTAAACGGCTCTATTATTCAAATAACTTATAAATAGACGATGACTTCCAGAGATTCAACCACCGAACACCCTGTTATCAAACGAGCCAAAATGCTGCCAAAATACTTACTCAACCGTTCGAGGCTTTTTGCAAGCTTATCGTGTGTCACTTCATGAACACGAGACTCAGAATATTCTGTTCTTGAATTCTGATCGCTGTAAAAATTACAGTTTTATTATAATATAGTGATGCAAATAAATTTATAAACCCAAAGGTATGTCGAACCCACAGGGATAGTACAACGAAATCATCTCATGTACTGACATAGTTTATCTATTCTTTGTTTGAGAAAATCCAAATTTGAGAATAGTTATTATTTTGAAAAATAGAAAATAACTTGGGAATAAAATTCAATAATAAAAAGCACAGATTCTAGGGAAATCAACCAATCCAATCAACATGCAATAACCAATCAATCAAAACCAAAAATAATCATTAAGGTGGGAAATCTGTTATTTTGGAATTAATTCCTTGGTTGGGCAATTAAAACCTAGATTACAAGAAAGTGAATTTTACCTTTCGGTCTCAATAACACAAACTAGTCAATCCCAATAAAGATACAGATTTGAAAAACCTACTATTGATTCTTCCTTTTGAGACAGAAACCAATTATATCAAAATTCTATTTTCCTATTATTAATTATCTCCTCTCGGTCTCAAATTAATAACTATAAATCTAATCCAATTTTCATCTCTCGATCCTTAATTGAAAATAGATTTTAAGATCAAAACCATAGAATTTGAACCAATTAATTAGGGTTTGGAATTAATCGAATTAACACATGCCAAAAAGGATGGAGAAAACCCTAGAACCTGTTAAGGGTTCTAGCCTAACATAATTGAAATAAACATTGCAATAAAACTCAAAACTCAAGTGTTGAAATATACTTTAAAACTGACTAACGACTACAGTGACCTTAAAAGCTAAGTTTTGACAAACCAAACTGGTATAGAATAACCAATTCGTATAAGTGCAAACTTATTAATATTTTTGTTGTGCATTTGCAATCTCTGATTTCGGGACCAACATAAAATTATTTAGAGGTTCAATGCAGCAAAACTGACGTGGAGAAAACATGCACATATGAAGATGCATAACTCATGATCAAGTTTCACTACCTTATTAACACATGTGGGACCCAACGATCACCACTTATTTGAGATGCTCACACATTCTCATGTTCCGCCTCTTCTTCTCGAGCTCAACAGACATTTTTTAGAATAATACACAGGGGTTGCGTACTACATACTCATTGAACACGTTTTCCTAAAACATATACATATATGAAAATTAAATCACAACACTGGTAACACTAGAGTTTTTATTGAAATACAATTCGTGTTAACCAAAACACATTATCACTCCACATGCGGTTCACTCACACATGCAGTCACTATCTGTTTCTGATTATGACGTGGAAGCAGGTCTACTTCAGGTCATGATGACCTGTCATGAATGAGCGAACCACTTCACCAATTATCATTAATAGTGCACTAGTCTCAAAACATGAAACCACTAAAAAATTGCAACAAAGAATTCCATCGCTAAGTAATTGGCGACAGAATATTATGTCGCTATTTGCTTCCTTTAAAAAAATAAAATATTTAATTTTAAGTTGTGAAATTTTAACCAGTCCAACCATCTTGAACCAACCAGTCAAGCCATGAGCACCGACCACCATGTATTAAGCGCAACTACATCTGAGAGGTTTCGAACTCGTTGCCTCCCGCTACAAGTAGCGGAGGATATTACCGACGAACCAAATGCAATAATAAGTTGTTATATATTTTATTAAATGTTATTAGATCCAACTATTATTATTATTACTATTATATACAATATAGTAATAATTTTAGTAAATAATGATATCTCATAATTAATTATATCTTTTCATAAAAATGATATCTTACTATTAATAATATATTTTTGCTAAATAACGACATCTCGTAATCCATCTTTTAAATTTTAAAATATATTTGAATATATCTATTTTATTGTATAAAAATAATTAATACTTGTTATATATAAATCCATTTCCATCAGTGTCAACCTCTCATGATCGCAACAAAAAGGTAGATGATGGTGAGGAAGATGTTGATAACAATGAAATATCAGAATTAATTTGTGATGGATGCACATTGCCTATAGAGGAAAAATCATCCAATCACGATGATGGGTACATGAGTTGTGGGGCATGCAAATACTCTCCACTTGACCTTCTTTAGCCTTGTTGGTCCAAAAATCAGAGAATAATGTACGCAACGAAAAATATGCTGTTCTCACAACTGATTGTGTCTGGTCAGTTCTGTTATCAAAACTAGTTGGGCAGTCGAATCTTTACTTAGTTGATTTCGCAGAATATACACCAAAAACTTAGAAAGTTGTTGGGTTCCAAAATAGAATTAGAAATCAAAAGAGCAGGGTAAATAAAGCAAGTAAAAGACACTGAATTTTAGGGGGCGTTTGGTTGGTGGGTTTCGGAATGAGGAAATGGAATGATTCCGAAACTCACTGTTTGGTTAAAGAGTATGAGAATGAAAAAAATGGGAATGATACCCAAATATTTGGGAATCATCAAAACCCTTCAAAATGGTGGGTTTCATTTTCATTCCCATATCTCATTACCAAAATTATTTATTACATACTTATTTTATAATTCTTTTCTTATTTATTTATTTTAATAATATTACTCTAAAATATTTTGATAATTATATTATTTTATAATATTATATGTTATTATAATTATATATTATTTTTTTAATATATTAAAATAATATTATTATTATGTTAATCATTTATTTTATCTTAATTTTATATTTTATAAAATAAATAAGGAGATAAATATATTATTTATTTATTTTAATATGATTATATTTTCTTAATTTTTATTATTAAATTAATTATTTATTTCTTATTTTTTAATTCATTTTATTTATAATTATTTTCTTATTTATTTACTTTTTCTTGTTTTTATAATATTCTTGATAATTATATATTATTTTTTTAATATATTATTATAATAATAATATTATAAAATCAATCATTTTTATCTTAATTTTGTATTTTAAAAAACAAATAAGAAGATAAATAGATTATTTATCTATTTTAATATAATTTTATTTTGTTATTTTTTATTATTAAATTAATTATTATTTGTATAACATTTTAATTATTTTATAAACCTATAAACTTAAAAAATCAATCATCAGAATTGAAAATGATTCCAAAACTCATACAGTAAACCAAACATCAGAATTGAGAATGATTCCCAAAAATCAAACCCATACCCATTCCTTCTACTATCAAGCCCATACCCATATTGATTCCCGGCAATTAAACCAAACGCCCCCTTATAGTGGTTCGGAGCCAAAATGTCCTGCATCCACTCTTCAACTGCGCATGTTGGAAATCACTAAAACTCGTTACATGGTGATGTAGATATTGAGTTCTTCCTAGAACGTTGAGGTTGGTTGGTTGGGTGGTGTTCCGCTCAACTCGGATTCTTACTTAGAAGTAATAACTCTAGAAATAGCTCTAGCAAAATGCTTAGAGCCTCGTGTAAGAGATACACGGGTAACTAGGAGAACTTAGATAACTTTGAAGGCTTGAGTATGGATTCTCGTAATTGTTGTATTCGAGTCGGTTCAAGCAGAATAGGTAACCTTCTCTCTATGGGTCTTGGTCTATATTTATAGGCGTGGACCTCGAGGAGATTAAGACTTTTAAATTTGAGACAAATTCAAATTCGACCAATGAGAAGCTCTAATGCATCCTGATTTCTGCGCTGCAATACCATACGGAGCACTGCCTAGATATGAAGATTTTTATAACAATGGTCACTATATAATTCATGATTTTTTGGTTTAATTCAATTTCATTTTATATATAAATAGTATGTTGCATCATAATAATTAATGTTGATTCTTTATATTGGAAGAAATTGTACAAATTATTTATTATTTATGAATTAATCAGATATATTTTACTTATTTTCTTTTCTTAATCACATCTCAATTCTTCATACTTCAATCTAACTCAAAACAATAGTCTCCATAATTATTTACATCAAAGCTGATTTTGAAATTTAAACATAAAATTCTTAATAATGAAAATTATAAAAGAATTTTGAATCATGTGATTGAAAAAAAATTTCTAAAAAAAAAAATTATTACGAAACTTAGGGTTGTTTTGAAAATAATGGCCCTTAAATTAATTTCTGCACTATTGTATAGTATAGATATAAAAACCCAATGAAATTGAATAGATTTTTCAGCCCAAAAAAACTGAAAAAATGGCTGTTCACTTCAATTTGCTCTTCCCTCCACGACTGCCGGCCGGCGCAGCCCGGACTCCCGGCCCATTGTCTATGATAACGTGAGCACTTCCATTTTCCAAAAATTTATCTTTGTTTAATGTCTTAATTTAGCTCGATTTGGTTAAGTTTGGCGTTCTGTTGAATTGGGTTCTGAGGGATTTCCTGCTGTTCATTTTATTTCTTTATTTTGCAGTTGAATGATTTGCTTAGTTTAGGAAGACATAGAGTGTGGAAGAGGATGTCTGTTTCTTGGAGCGGGTATGACTTCCTTTTTTGCTGTGATTTTTTTAAATATTGAATTTTGTGAGATAAAAAATGTTGTCTTTTCACGATGTCAGTATAGAACTTCTGTTAGTTGTAATTTTAATGCATGACCACAAGTCTTGACCAAATTAAACTACAATTAATCTTTTTTTTTTAGTTTTTGGTAATATGAAGAGTTCATGACTTACATTGGTCATACAAAAAATGAGTGATGGTGGTTAATTTTTGTGTTATTAATGTGTGATGTGCTCTATGTGGTAAACTAATCAAGGAGTGGAGATTTATTTAGTTAACATTTATGAAGAAAAATAATGGTACATTTCATGTTTTTTTGAGACATTTAAAGGTCATGAGTTTCTTGATGAGTCATTTGTTTTAGCCATATTTTTATTAGTAGAAATGACTTTATTTATATAATTCAAAATGCAAACTGGTTATGCTGAGCTTGTTATGGAAAGCAAAATTGGTGAATAACATGTGAAAATAGTGTTAAAGAAGGAGATGCTGTGTTGGATGTTTGCTGTGGAAGTGGGGATTTGGCTTTCCTCTTATCTGAGAAAGTTGGAATTAATGGCAAGGTTTGCTTTCCTCATTATCTTTGTCTTCTTTACTTAATATCTGCTTTTTCTAGCTGAAGAGCTATACTGTAAATAATTGTCTTTCTTTTTTCCTTAATATATTATTTGTATGTTCTCTGAGATTCTGCGATTGAGATTACAAGCTTATGTAACATGATTTATTTGTTCTAAATCTTATTGTCCTAGTTACACAGAATCATTCTTTAACTGAGGTACTAGGCTGTCGAGAGTTTATTAAATCTAAACGGGATTGAAAGGGTTTCACTAGATGTTCGTTCAAGATATAAGCTGCTGATTATTTGGGTTGAAATATGATATTCATAGAATATGGTGTATTTTGATGTGCTTATTGAAAATTTTCTGATCTTGCATACTAAGTTTGAGTGGAAACTTCTTGTGTAAGATGTCATTATCTAGCAGCAGGCCTAGTAGTTAGTTCGTTATTGTAACAGAAGTGTAGATTTCCAAACACTTGGATTTTTGGCCTGTCAAGCTGGACAGGTCATGCTAGGGTGCGTCCTTACATGAAGCTACCTTCTCTCTGATCACACTTGTAGTTCGATGTTTATATACTTGACTTAGTTCGTATCTGCTGTTGTTTTATATGTTTACTACACCTCTCCCATTGTCCCATTGTGAAGCTTTAAATTCTCTATGTGATTTTTCATTTCAAAACTAGTTCTTTTGACTCATTGTTTGATCCATGTGGAGTTTATGCATGTGCTAGACATCTTGATTGACTTTTAGATTTGGAATTCCTAGGTGATTGCTCTCGATTTCTCAAAGGAGCAGTTACAAATTGCTGCAAGTCGCCAGTGTGATCGATCAAAGCCATGTTACAAGAACATTGAGTGGGAATAACAACTTTAAAGTTGCACCTGATGTATTTGTTAAAATCTGAAGGCAACCAAAGTGACCAAAGTCTCCCTTGAAGCTTTAGTTCTGAACTCGGATGCCCTTCATAAAACATGATTCGTTGTAGGTGGATTGAAGGAGATGCTGTTGATTTACCAATCTCTGTATGTTCATTTGATGCTGCAACCATTGAAGCTGTAGACATCTACCTTCTCGGTCAACTGGCCATGAGCTAGGTATTCTGGTGCCATATATCCTCTGCAATTCACGAACTAAATAAATTTCCAGGTATCACACCGCGCTCAATAGTTTTACGTTAATTTTATGATTGATATGCTCACAGTTTTCCTGCTATGGCTGTGCTGATATGACTTTTATCTTCTTTTTTCCTTTTTATTTCGACTATATATACATATGTGTGTGTGTGTGTGTGTGTATATATATATATATATATATATATATATATATATATATATATATATGTATATGTATATATATAATGTACTGTATTTGTAGCAGTCTCTGATATATTTGATATGTGTATTGACAATGTGCAATATAAGGTTTACACAAACATTAGGAACTAAACAAGTTCAATGTGATTCCCTAAATTGGATAACATTCGAGCGTTAACTAATTAAGCTACAGCTTAATGTTGTTCGATGTTTTCTTTTGTCGTTAAAAGCTTAATTTAGTCCTAACACGAGGAGGTTAGAGGTTTTTTTGGTATGTGTTTTAGGCAAGACAGTGCATATGTTGTAGTTATTTCATTGACATGTTTGGTATATAGCTTTTGGATGTGTTGGGTGATTCTTGAACGACTGTTGCATCGTATTGATCCTGTTTCATTCTTATTAAGTCTTGATTGTTCATATGCTGTAGGTGAACGAGTTAAACAAGATCACCCTTGTTTCTGAAATAAAAAAGTAAAAGCACTCAAAGATGATTTCAAGATTTACTTGCTTTGCTTGATGAATTTTGCTCATCAAATTAAACTTTGTCTCGAAAAGAGTCGAGCATCTGTCTGTCTTGGCCTGACTTATGTTTGCATCTCTGGTCATCACGTTGTTCATGTATACATGGTCCTATATATATATATATCTCAAAAGAAGAAACAAAAAATTGGAATTCTGTTGATAATTTAAAATAAGTTTCAAGTTCCAATTTTCATGTGTTGGCTCAGCCTTCATGAAAGCTGAGAAAAAACATCGAAAATCGCCTAATTGCTAATTGGTGGGCAGGTAAAGCATGTTTTCCCTTCTGTATATGGTTGGCTGCACTACACTAAACACCATGCACCCTTAATTCTTGTCGATAAACAAAGTTATCTTCTTACAGCTGAATTTGAGTGAGTTTCTACAGTTTAGCTCTTCATATTATGGTGATATATATATACTTCTTAGCACTACCCCATCACATGCTGCTGTTTGGCTTGAATGAGAATAACTTCCATTCGGATTCTTCCACACATCGGATTCATGTTTTCTTGATTAGTGCAAGAACTATAGTTTAGTGTGGCAAGTACAGTTTAAGGATCTGATTTCGATTCCATTTGCTTACATAAAACTTTAGTTTAAGGTGAACACATCCCCGACCACGAAAAAGTTGCTATATTTTATGCCATCTCCATCCATGTGGACAGTGTATGTGCTTGCAGCAGCTGCAGATTGCTGTAGAACTTATTATTATACTAGAAAGGTGCAAGAGAGATGAGGATTTCGATTAGGTAAGAGATTAGAATTCCTTATAATATTTGAGTCCAAGTTCAATGTTGCTAACTTTTCACATATGTTTTCTTGATCCTTGATTAATTAATCCTCTTTTTTGGCACATTATCATGTGGTGATGAAGAGTTAAGATATGGTTGTCTCCATCACACTGTGTTCTTGACTGTTTTTCTAACATTACTTGTTGGTGTGTGTGTGTGCATATTAATGTGATCATATGTACTAAGTTTGAGCATATTTATGTAATCTTAGGCATTATGCTTTCCATGTCATATCCACATAAAGTTTGCACTACTTGTGGGACTTCATATGCTTTCGATTATTATTCGATATTGGCCTGAGTTAGCTTATAATAGTGAGTTGGATAGTAACATGACATGAGAATCAGACTAGTTACGATGATGAGAGTGTCCTATAGTATGGTTATCAGAGATTTGAGATATAATGAAAGCATCTTGCCTGAATTAAGAGATTACATGTTCGAGTTTTTTCGGAGACACAAAAGTGTGTGTGAGTTTAAATAAAATGTATTTATATTAAAAAAAAAGTGAAATTAGAAAAAATAATTATAGAGAGAGGGAGTAGTGGGTGGGGTAGGGGGCAGTAGGAAAGGTGGCTTTATGGGGGGAGAAAAAACCCGGATAGAGCGGGTGGTCGAATTTTCACATGGGGCGCCCGGGTTTTGCGCTGAAACCCGGCCCACTTTTTCTGCATTTAATCACACACACATCTACTATAAATCCCACCTTCTCTTCCCTTTCAATGCTTCTCTTTGGACTTTGCCCTTATCATATGTCCCCCCTCTCTCTCTCTCTCTCTCTCATATTTTTGTGGGTCCGTTTCAGCTTCAATCTTGGTTGGGTTTATGCAACATACTACTTCACGTGTATAATTAAATTTATCTGTAAATAAATGTCCCTACGTTACGTCCATTTTTTCTTGTTAAATTGAATTTTGAGAGTTTATTATTATTATTATTGAATATCTTATTTCGTGGTGTGATTTTGTTAGTATTTATTTATGTGGGGTTTGGGTTTTTAGGGTGTATTCGTAGACATGAGTAGCCGTTGACTGCTGTTGATAAAGTTGTGGTGGCCGTCTTACGTGGGACCCGGCCATCAACCCATGTTGTTTGTACTCGCCTTTATGTAATAACAAATTCTTTTTACAAAAATTGATTTGTTTTTTATAGGGAAAACTCCAAAATATTTGTTGTAATATTATTTTAGGGTGTATACTATTTATGTATTTTCAAGAAATATTAATTTTTATAATGTATTTTAAAGTTTTAAGGAATATACGGTTGTAACATTGAAATTGTTTTTTTTATATGTTATAATAATCTATGGATTAATTAATTTTGTATTTGGCCTTTTATCCCTGTTTTTTTTTTCTTTGAAGCTAACCTGAAAATGTTTTTCAAAACTATTTATACTTTTCTCATATATGTTTTTTGTGGAATACTTTTCAATTAATATTTTTATATTAAACATTATTATTAATTTAATATATATTTGATTTCTTGAGATGTTTTACTAATATTAAATTGATTTGCAAATCTTGAGGTGATGATTTATTATATTTTGAAGATATCTAGCATAAGTGCAAAATTATCTAGAAAGGTTGATTTTTGGGTTTTACAGATTTTGAAATGTAATGTATTTTTGATTTTACATATATTGTTCAGAGAAATATTGTCTTTGTTTTCGGAATTAGGGATATGGGATGGGACAAAATATAGCAAGAGAAAATCATCAATGATTAAATTGTATCAAAAATACATTTTCAATGGTATGATTGCACCTTCTTTTGCATCAGGTGCTAAATTTATATATGTAATTTTTTTTAATTATTATTACGTGTATATATTGTGGATTCTTTTAATAAAGCATGGTAATATTTCATCTCATTTCTATGTCATGCACAGGCTGATTATGATTTTTTCTTTCCTTTTTTCTTCAGATGATGGTGGTATATCCTCCGACGAGGAGCTGAGCGGAGGCGAGGCTGACGCAAACGACCTTCAGATGAAAACTGAAGATCGAGAACTCAAAGATAGACTCCTGCGTTTGTATGGCGACCACATAAATAATCTAAAGCAAGAATTTTCGAAGAAAAAGAAGAAAGGTAAACTGCCGAAGGATGCTAGGCAAAAATTGCTTGAATGGTGGAGTGTTCACTATAAATGGCCTTACCCCACGGTGAGTTTCGTCTCAACTCATCCTCAGTCTTGTATATTACCATCATCTGTTGCATTATCCTCTACATGTGTCTGGAGATTACGAACATGCGTGATTTGTATGACAAGTAATGTGAGATAGTTTCTTGTTATGAAGATGCATGATTTGCTTTTGAAAAGTAGTCCGAGATAGATTCTTGATGTACATCAATCCTAGTAAAGGTTTCATATACGTCATGAGCGCGATTAGCTTGAAAAATAATTCAATAGGTTATGGGTTTAAGCTTTAACGGGGATATATGGGTGTGATAAGATTTGAATTAATATTCTGTTTAAAAAAAATATTGGAGATAGATTCTTGGTATACACTAACCCTAGTTCATAACTTTTCATACTCTTGTATTTCTCATGATATGACTAGATAAACAATCTGATCTAAACTTGTTACATGATGAGCAAGAAAAACAATCAGAGATAGATTCTTGATGAACATTAAACCTAGTTTTCATGATGATGGGCACTAAACCCTACTTGTTAAAGCTTTGTGGATGCTGAGATGGGTAGATGATGGCGTGCAGGAAGTAGATAAGGTTACGTTGGCAGAGACGACGGGGCTGGACCAGAAGCAGATCAACAACTGGTTCATAAACCAGAGGAAGAGACACTGGAAGCCATCTGAAAACATGCATTTAGCTATGATGGAGAATCTGTCTGGACACTTGTTTATTGGAGACTGATTGCCTTAATCAATCGTGTGTAAAGAATTGCTAAAATGCTGATGCTTAATTAGCACTCTGTAAATAAATTGATCAATCACTTTTTTTAACATTTTAGTATTGAATCAAATAATTATAAGATATGCTTTTGCTGTTGCTTTCGTTCTTTCCTTCTCTCCCCCTCTCTTGTTTTTCTGCATATATCTTACTTTGGTTGTTCTAAAATGTTAAAGATCGATGTTTCAATGCTCATGGTGGATATGTGATACTCCCTCCGTCCCGGTCAAATTGTCACATTCTGATCGGGCACGATAACTAATGTATGTGAGTGGATGTTTGTGTTAGTTGAATGAATATTTTATTGATGAGTGCGAAAAATTTGCTATTTTAGGAAAATTAACTAATATCACAGAACGGATGAAAAATGAAAAGTGGACAATTCATGCGGGACGGAGGGAGTAATAGATTAGAGATGTTTAAAATACTCAAAATTGAATTGACTACTAATATTATATTACTACATCACTTTGTGGATATATTAATATAATTTGTTATTTTAGAAAAGTAGACTAATATCTAGAGACGGACGAAAAAAGAAAAGTAGATAATTTATGCGAGACTAAGGGAGTAATAGATTAGAGATGTTTAAAATACTCAAAATTGAATTCACTAATAATATTATATTACCACATCACTTTGTGGATACATTAATTTAAGTCCACGGTGATGTTATTGGGTTAATTATGTGATTGATGCTCCTCTTCAATGGTACGATCCCTAATCTCAACACAGTCTTCTAATAGATATTTCAAGGAAGTCTGAGAGGTAGAGGTGTAATCGAGCCGAGGAGTGTCGTGCTTAAATTTGACTCGTTTAGTATTGAATTGAGGTTCGATTTTTTTATCGAATACTTTTAAGTTCACAAATTTTATCGAACCTTAGTCGAGTTTAAATGAACATTCTAAATTTAAAAGATTCATTATTATTTTGAAAGAAAAAGTTATATAATACAAAATTAATATCATATATATATATATATATTCAAATTCAAGATATTCTCATTACTCTGAATATTGGTACTCTTAAATTGTTGAGATGCGGCCTGGTAAAGTGAAACAAAGTCCAGCGATCCAATTACCATCTATCCGGACGCACGATCGACCCTCTTGGGTGGCCGATCGAGCCGCTCTTACAATCCAGGTCCAGTCCAAACGGTCCAAGAGAATAAACGTCACTTGAAAATATGTTAAGGACAGGAGCTGCTGGCTCTACTCGAGCAGCGTACCTCGAGGAGCCTCGCTCGAACTGCTTCATCTCGAGGAGCCTCACTCGAACTACTTCACCTCGAGGAGCCTCGCTTGAACGGCTTCACCTCGAGGAGACTAAGAAGCCCCAATCAAGGCCGATTTTATGAAGCCCTCAAGTCACTATCAAGCGGTGGCACCACACTCGACTGGTGGCACCACTCTCAAGCGGTCGAACCACTTGAGATAGCGGCCCTTCGAAGCATCATTATGACAGACAGATAAGGAAGGAATCTTACACATCTTATTTCCGATTTTGGTGAGATTTGACTATATCTGCTCGAGATTTATGGGGGAAAAGATATATTTGCTTAAGGAAAACGAGATTTGGAGATACCTTGCCATATCTTATTATATTTCCTTGTAAATCTAGAATTTCTCTCCTATAAATACATGTGTTGTCATTGTAAAAAGAATCGAATTTTCTCCATTCATAATCATTCAACAATAAGATTATTATTCTCTTTTATCTTGAGTATTCTTTCTTTATTTTCCATTATTCTTGAATTTCACCCATCAACAATTGGCGCCGTCTGTGGGAAAAGAAAGAAAGAGATGGAAGAGCAATCTGACAATCAGCAGCATCAGCCGCTTCAGGAGGATATCGACGACGCGGATTCTAGCCGGCACTGAGATCAATTTGAGGCCGACATGCATCGTATACAGGAGGAGATAGAATCCTCCGGGAGAAGAGTGGCCGCGCGACCCTCAACACCGATCGATTAAGAGTCCAACTCGCCCTATTCCAGAATCAAAGCGGTCAACAGACGGGAGAGATCAACCCCAAAAGAAAGAGCACCGCCCAAACGGCGAGCCCGGACCACTCGTCTGACCGCCGCTCGCACGGTGAAGGGCGGGGCGATCACATCAAGATATTGGAGGCTCGCCTAGAGGAGATCACCAAACTGCTGAGCGCGGTGCCAGGGGTACAAATTGCCCCTACCGCAGTAGCGGAAGGGAGTTACGCGGACTCCCCTTTTGTCCGAAGAATTGTGAGCGCCAGGATCCCGACCAAGTTTGCGATCCCCGCGATCAAGCCATATGACGGGACCTCGGACCCTGACGAATTTGTTGCTCTGTACAAATTCAAAATACAAACCGCCTCGATCCCAGAAGAAGTGCAGAAGCTTCAGCGCATGCCTCGAGGGACCTGCTATGTAGTGGCTCATGCACCTCAGAACCAGCAGCATCACATCTTTCGCCGAACACCATAGGTTGTTCTCATAGCAATTTTTGAGCAGCAAGCAGATGCCGAAGCGGTCAGACAACCTCTACCTAGCCGTGCAAAAGAATGGAGAGCCTCTTCAACAATTTATAAGGAGATTCAATGAAGTAAAAATTACCATCCCTAACTGCTCCGAAGAATCGGCCATATCAGCCTTCACAAAGGGGTTAAAATGGAGTTCGAGCCTCTTTTGGAAGTTGGTGAAGTACCCTTGCTCGACCTACTCTGAAATCATGGCAAGGGCAGAGGCCCAAATAAGACAGGAGACTGAAGAGGAGAGTTTCGGCAAGTGGAACAAAAGCAAACAACCTCCTCGACCTAAGAAAGGCGGTGAAGCTCGGTCGAGCCACTTCCAACCATATACCTCTCGTACTGGGCAGAGACAGAGCAACATACAGCGAGAGACTGCTATGCACTTACCCTCCGAACCATAGACACTTGAAGAGGCCACGTACTTGAGAAAATTATATTTCTAAGTTTAGCTAACAACTAGTTCGAGTAACCTTTGTAACTCAAATTAGTTACGTCTCTTTTAAAAATCAGTTTTAGCAATCTCATCACATTCGAATTAAATAGTATTCCATACTCTTTTCTTTGATTTCGAGAAGTCACAGATCTTCGATGAGTTTTTGCCCACACGCTCCTCCTCGACCCGGTTGCGGCTCGAGTTCTGCGGGTCCTGATTCTTAATCCGTTGCTCAACATCATGTCCAAACCCCTCAGAACCGTCCGCCGCGGACCTAGTCGAAAACATGACACTGCTTCTTGCGGAGCATCTCGATTGCAATCTAATTCTTGCGCTCGAGCTGCTCAATCAACCGCTTAGCGGATCAGAGCTTGGCATTCAAAGTAGATGAGGCGTCCAGTGTATAATCCTGGTCCTAAGTTAACTAGCCAGAAGATCTCTCGAGGACTCTGCGGTCCCTCCTCTCATCAGCGAGCGCCTTTAATTGCATAAAAGTCGTCTATCAAGCCCTCGAGGCCCTGCCAAGCAACATAAAGGAAATTTGAGAGGCCTCGTCCCCCGCTGGCCACCAAGCGACGGTCATTGATAGTGAGACCGCAGTCGCACCCGTCTGTTCGAGCTGAGACCCGGTGGCCGGTATGATGACACGGACCCCGGTCTCTCCGGTGAGATCATAAATGTCTAGTTCGCTGGGCTAGGGGGTTTTTCATCATTCCATCCCGTTTTTGTTTTTGAGTTAATGGGAACTCAAGAGCCTTTTGCCCCTCCGCCTCCACCTCGACCTGCTTCGTACGAGGGTTTTCCTCGATTTACTGATTTTCGGACTGCACGTACTTCTCTCCTGCTGAACTCGTATCGACACTCTTCACTGGTTTTCTTTGGGGTGTTTCTTTTTACAACTGCTCGAGTCACCTCGGACGGCTCTACTTGGAATACTGCATCAGTGGAGCATCTCTCGTCGAGATCATCCATTCACCTCCTCGAGGAGATAATTGGTTTGATAAACTTGCAACACATTCGTGGCAGATTAGTTCAACTCATCTCGAACCACATTGTCTATATGAGAACGTACTTGTGGGTTTCAAATAAGAAAACAAAACTAAACTCTGCTTCTAGCCCATGATGTCACAACATCACATATTCAAAGCACCTGCACCTGCTATCGAATTCATTCATCCGCTAAGAATGCCAACCGGCTCGATCAGCCCACCAAAATCGAGATAATACGGTCTTCTCGTAGCAATATTCGACACATCTCGAATCATTTTGCTCAATACATTATGAATATATTCATCCACGTCTCTATCTACATGTTTCGAGCAAACCTCATTAAGCTTTCACACACTGTTGCCCCAGGGTGAAGCAAACTTCATATCGCTCCGGCACTTGGGGATTTCGAATCGTGGTGGCATGTGCCTAGCCTCGAGTGGAAATGTTGCGAGGGTTATCTTTCTAAAGATTCAATCTCAAACCGCATGACCACTCGAATCGGACTCGGCACAGTGACTTCACTCCCTGCCAAATCCCTCAGAATCAAGACCCATCTGATTCTGCCGTATTCACCCATGTGCAGTACGAAGCGGGCCCACGTGTCGGAAGATTCAGGGTCGCTACCTGCAATCTCTTTTGGGTTCACTCCCGCAGCATATCGCTCGGAGCCCCACCTCGTCAAGCACACTTTTGCATCGAGGCATTTCCTCGACTGATACAAGAGGGGGTGGTAGTCGCGCCCTTCTCTTTCACGTGGGAGAGCTGGTTGGAGAGGGGCAGAAGAATCCTCCACGCTAGCTCTCAAGGGCGTGATACGACAAAGGAGTAGTACTAAACCTCTCTATAGCCTCCCCAAACTCGTGTCAGGGTTCGATTGCACGAAAAGCCTAAAATTCCTTGCATCAACCTTACAAAACCTTCAACTTAACCGAAACGAACATGATTTTGATAAAGCTGGGGGGCTATTGTGTTAGGTTTTTGTATAATGCAAAGCATTATTATTGGTATATCGGTAAACAGTTTCGTTTGATATACTGGTAATCAATAATATCTTGTATACAATGATACAATAGTCCTGTCTGATTAACAAACAAATGAAGCGAACAATGTTATCCTCTTATCTCGTCGATAGGGAGATCATACGGTGTGTAGGAGATCACGGAAGATTGTATGGATCACTTGAACTAACGAGATATAAACGGTTATCACAGCTGAGATAGTCCCAGGATAGACTGTCAGTATAGGCTGCAGTATACGCAGTAATAAGCGGCTTATCTTGGTTGCTTGGTATGCTGGTGCATGCGGTACGTATTGATAGGACCTAAGTTAAGATCGATTCCTTTATCTGACATTAAAGAAATCTTGATCTTGATGGCTTGATGGAATCCTAAGCCTACATGAAGGTACGAAGATGTACTCGGACTTGTGTATCACTTTGAGATACTATGGTGGAGAGTTCTAGTCGAACTTATATATCTATATCTTGGGTGGTAGCAGTCTGTGTATGACTGTCTGTGACTGGAACTAGGTAACCATATCCAGTATAGGATGGTGACATTCCCTAAGGAGCTCAAAAGGTTCACTATGCTAAAGTCCTGCAGGCTGATGAAGTTCAAGCATAAGTGAAAAGGATTGAGTGTTACTACTTAGGATAAAAGATATTAATTAATTTTGGAGCTTGTTAGAGCTCATGAAATTAATTAATGAATGTTTGTAACCTTAAATATGGGGATATTCCGAGCCTATGCAACCCGTTCATCATAACGTGGTTGCAAATAGGTAGGACAATATTGATTCTCTGGTGGCATGAATCAATATTAATTAATTAATTATATTCTGGGTTGATTATGAGAATTAATTAATTGATAGACCTTATTTGTTATTTGCATTCTGGTCCCTGGTCTGGCCCATGAAAGCTCAAGCCCGCTTGAGATCAGATTTCTCCCATAAATACTCAGTTTTTCAGATCACAACACACCACAAGATCATAAGTTGCTAAACAGCAAACCAGTATTTGGGAGCTGTAGTTGGGCGACATTGATCTGAGAAGAGGGAGGAAACTCTGCTTCTCAATAGGCACGAAATTCGGAGGGAATCTTCTCCATATTTCTGGATCGGAGCTGGGATACAGATCAGGAGATCAGATCTGGAGGATCATTTTTCTTCTCTACCTCTATATTTCGATTTTAATTATTTAATTAAAATCAAGATATTTAATTTTTATTCCGCAGGATTAAATATGGAGCGCAAAGGATTCAAAGGTTTCAATCCCTACGTGCAGATATGCAGACACTACGGATGTAAGGTAATCCGATAAACATCTGCATGGCAATTTATTTATTAAATAGGAACATGCTAGGGAATAATTGATGTATGACAATTATTTAGATATCCACAGAGTTCCTTGGTTCAATTGAATTATGTGAATTCCGATTCATGGTATAATTCCTTTATATTGTTGAGCCCCAAAATGATCTTGCTCATTTTGGGCCCATTTTCAAATAAATGCGGCCTCGTAAGGTGAAACAAAGTTCAGCGATCCGATTATCATCGATCTGGACCTGCAGTCGACCCTCTTGGGTGGCTGGTCGAGCCGATCTTACAATCCAGGTCCAGTCTAAATACGAATGGTCCAAGAGAATCAGTAACGTCACTTGAAAATATGTTAAGGACAGGAGCTGCTGGCTCTACTCGAGCTGCTTACCTAGAGGAGCCTCGCTCGAACTACTTCTCCTCAAGGAGCCTCACTCGAACGGCTTCACCTCGAGGAGCCTCACTCGAACAGCTTCGCCTCGAGGAGACTAGGAAACCCCAATCAAGGCCGATTTTATGAAGCCCTCAAGTCACTGTCAAGCGGTGGCACCACAGTCGACCGGTGGCACCACTCTCAAGCGAACCACTTGAGATAGCAGCCCTTTGAAGCATCATTATGACAGACAGACAGATAAGGAAGGAATCTTACACATCTTATTTCCGATTTTGGTGAGATTTAGCTATATCTGCTCGAGATTTATGGGGGAAAAGATATATTTGCTTAAGGAAAACGAGATTTGGAGATATCTTACCATATCAGCATATCTTATTTTATTTCCTTGTAAATTTAGGATTTCTCTCCTATAAATACCATTGTTGTTATTGTAAAAAGAATCGAATTTTTTCCATTCATAATCATTTAGCAATAAGATTATTATTCTCTTTTATCTTGAGTATTCTTTCTTTATTTTTCATTATTCTCGAATTTTAAATAATGAAAATATTAGTCTTTAAAATTAAGTATTTTATATTTCTCACTAATTTTAGCTAACGAGCTTGCTCATGAGTTGAATACTATGATGCTCAAGTTTGTTTCGTTTAATAAATGAGCTTCAATAAACAAAATCAAATGAATTTTTATCGAAACAAACTCTAAGTAACTCACGAACAGTTTAATTCATTTAGATCCCTATACTTTTGAGATAGTCCATTAAAATAATCCTTCAAGTGATGTAGACCTTTTCCACGGATTGTGTAGCCTTTTGGGCCGTCTCTTATTAGGCTTGTGTCATTCAGTTGATTACTTTGTGGGTTTTCTAATTCCAAAACATGGCACAGAAGTTATAAAATCTTTCTAAGGTATGGGTTGACAGTCATTGGTTCGAAATCAAGATGTAATTTTATTATGATATTAGGCAAAAACTTGCGTTAGGCAGGCCTAAACGGTTTAGGCAGGTTTTATCCTACCCAAATGGGTTCACCCATCCCAAATAGGGTATATTATATGGGTTTGGGCTTGGGTTAATGGATAAAACCCGCCTAAATCTTGGGTTAATGGATAAAACCCGCCTAAATCGTTTAGGCCTGCCTAACCGAAGACCTTCTCATGATATTAACATCCATAATAAATTCATTTATCTGGATTAAAAAAAACAAACTTAGTGATTTAATTATGTGTATTTTAAATTAGGAAAATTGTTGATTAAGAATTCAAAAGATGGTCTAATTATTGATTCAGGACCCAAAAGATGAATTTACAATTCAAGATTAGAAAGATCATGCAATTCTCAATTCAGATTTGATATTGAGGTCCTGATTGAAAATTATATGATCTTTTAGGTTCTGAATCGAGAATTTTTGTGATCTTTCATGTTATGAATTGAAAATTAATCTTTCGGATTCTGAATTAATAATTAAAGTATCTTTCGATCTTAGATTCGGAATACTCCTTTAAATTACTATCAATATCTCCCTTAATAATTATATGTAAAATAATATTATCATTCAATGTACAATGATCTTCCTCATGCCCTTTTAGGACATGGTAAAGAAAGTCATACTTTAATAATGTTTTGTTGATTTATGGATATATTTTTATTGATATGTACTCCCTCCGTCCCATGTAATTAGTCCCATTTGGTTTTGGCACGATAACCAATGTTAGTGAGTGTAGTGGAATTAATATTTTATTGATGAGTGTAAAAAAATTTGCCATTTTAGGAAATGGGACAATTAGATGGGACGGACAAAAAAGGCAAATGGGACTAATTTCGTGGGACGGAGGGAGTATTTATTATCGTCTCTAATCAATCACATCTATTGGCTGGTCACAACTAATTGGTGTTAGGATCAAACCATAATAGCTATTCGACTCGATCAAAGATCTTAGTTGAAATCTGAACTTAAGGGCATCCATGTGATGTAATGGCCCATGGATCCGTCGATTTTATGATCGATCTAAAAACTTTTAGAGTATAAATATAAATTGAATTTTTTATTTTATTTATTTATTTATTTATTTTTTTTGTAAAAATTGTAGGGGCAATTCTATCTGTTGAACACTCAATCAATAAAGAGAAGTTCTAGTAAGAGTATTTGCTTGTTATTGGCTTCCTCCTCTGTTTTGTGAATTCCCTAATCTTTCTATTCTCTAAAGAGATCATATATAAACCTAGATATCGCATTCAATATATCGAAGGTAGTTCTTACTTGTTAATATAAACCTATATTGAAGGCAGTTCTTGCTTGTTAATATTAGTTTTTTCATATTAAAAAAAATTAGTTTTTTCCAAAGCCTGTTTCTTAATTGGAGTTTCAGACTCTGGCTTTGTCGAACCATTTTGATTAGCTGCCTCTTTTCTGCATCACAATGGTATGAGTTTATCTGAAGCATTGATGGATGGTGATGTTAAATAGGGAGTTGAATTTGTAACTTCAGGGATGGTATAATTTATTGTGAATCGAAGCGATTGCAGACACAAATAATAAATAGAAAATAAATGACACAAAGAATTATAGTGGTTCGAGCTATGCTCTACGTCCACTCTTCAAGCCTCCTCGGTGATGATATTATTATGGTGAAGAAAATACAAAAGTAATGAACAACTATAATTGGTGGGGAGCAGGGGTATTTATAGGGATATATTCCTAGATATATAAGGAATATAAAACCTAGATATGGTAAGATATATCTAAAACTAAATCTATATCTGATAGATTTATACCTATCCAAATCTAATATTAATAAGGATAATTTTTGTCCAACAAGGAAACAAGATATACACCATATCTTTTCCATATCTATCCAACTCGAACTGCTTATCGAGTTCCTCAATCTACACGGCTCTATTGATAAGCATTAGTTTTCCATGCTAATTCATGCTATTCTAGGTGGTTAGTTTAGTATTTTAATGCATAGTTAGCTTGATTTCTATTTATATTGCAGATATTACTAATCTTTTGTTTAGCTGCGTATTTTGTTATTAGGATAGGGAATCAAAGCTCGGACGATGATGTTGGAAGTTTTTGTCAAAGATCCGGAGTTGGAAAGATGAATCAAGTTGGAATCCTAGCATAATTTAATCAAGGGATAAAGGAAAATACTTCAAGATAGCCAAAAAATGAAGTCTTGGAGCCAAAAACCGGTGCAGACCGCGGGTGACGATAGAGAGAAAGATCGAAGGCCTGTCGCCGCGGTCCTAGCCGCGGTCACCACCGCGGGCGGCGACAGAAGAGCTGCCAGAAGGCATTTCGCCGCGGTCTGGGCCGAGGCAGGGTAAAATGACCGCGGCTCGCGCGGTTTGGCCGCGGCTAGCGGCGACAGGGGCTGGAATGCAATGCTTTGGGGCTATTTTGTGATATATTAAACTAGGATCATGATTTGTTATAGGTAGGGTGCTCAAATTAAGAAACCAACCATTCCCCCTCTCAATATATCTGATTTTTCCTTAGTTAGAAGGAGGAGAGCTGGAGAGGCAGAGAGAGAAACGAGAGAACAGGGGAGGAGAAGAAAGGAAAGAAAAACTTGATTTAGAGAAAGGATTGAGAAAAGTTTGTAATTGCAACGACGATCCGACGCTGGAAACTTTACGGGCTTGATTTCTTCTATCTAAATCCTTATTTTTATTATGTTTTCCATGGTTAAATTGTTGTTCTTTTTGTTTATTATGAGCTAAATTATCTATGGGCTAGAGTTGTGTGATTGATGATGAGATTCTTGTCTATATTAGTTTGTGTGTGAATATAATTCCTATATATGTTCATTGATCATGGTGATTTGTATCTTACATGTATTTAGGATAAGATCCTTGTATATGTATGTTATGGCTCATTTTATATCTAATCCATGTAATTAGAGTTGTAAATCTTTGGTTGATCAATGAATATTAAGCATCACAATCACATCAATTGGATACTTATTAGAGGTTGAGTACTAATCACTTAATTCCATTCAAATGAGCTACCTTACTCACTTGTTTGTGTGCATGATTGTTCTACACCAAGACTTCATGGTTCTTTAGAGCTCATCCTCCATGTTTAGGAATAAAATTTAATTATTCACACAAACTTGATAAAGATAGGAATCTCCCATGTCAACACACAACTCAATAGCCCATGTTTCCTCTCAATTAAAGAAATTTTAGTTAAGTTGAAGTTTATAATAATTAAGTCTTATTTAGTTAATCACAATCAAATCCAAATGAATGGTTGCTTAGATAATAGAAGTAAAATGAACCTAGTACTTTGGTTTGAATCATGGTTTTAGTCTCTGTGGATACGATACTCGTGCTCATCAAATTTCTATATATGATCCGTACACTTGTGGTATTTCACATGTCAATAAATTGGTGATCATCTACCCACTTCCGTCGAACTCCTTCCGTCGACCTGCAGTCTCATAGACCCACTAGCGAACTATTTTTCGATCTAGATATTGAGACTACTCCAATAATTCTCCACCTTAGGCTCAATATCACCTTGGAATCGTACCTCCTCTTCAGTTCGACCTCAACAGTTTGATCAGTTCCAAACAGTACTCAAACTTTGTACTTGGAACTGACTTTGTAATCATATCCGCAGGATTATCGAGAGTATTGACTTTGTGCAGCTCGACTTCTCCGGTTGCAACCACATATCTTATAAAATGGAACTTCACATCGATGTGCTTAGTTCTCTCATGATGAACGTCATTCTTTGCCAACTGCAAAGCACATTGATTATCACAGGAAACCATCATCTTTCCTTGATCAATCCCCAATTCATTCATAAACCCGAGCAATCACAGACCTTACTTAATCGCTTCGGTCAAGGCAATGTATTCCGCCTCCGTCAAAGATAAGGCAACTACCCTGTGCAGACTTGCTCTCCAACTAATCGCAGTTCCATACGATGTGAACACAAAAGCCGTCAACGACTTACTCGTATCCATACATCCTGCATAATCTGAGTCTACAAACCCTTCGACTGGGAGCCTTGAGCTCGAACCATCATCCTCAAAGACTAGACTCTTCCCAACTATTCCTCAAACATACCTGATGACCCATTTCAGAGCTGCTCAATGCTCTTTCCTAGGTTCGGCCATAAATCTACTAACCACGCTGAGAGCATAAGCAAGATCCTGTCTTGTATAGACCATAGCATACATCAACGAACCAACAATGCTCGCATAAGGAACACCTCTCATAAGCTCACATTCCTCCTCGTCGAGTTTCCCAGCAGCACTCAACTTGAAATGAGCTGCTAACGGAGTGAGCACAAGTTTTACATCCTTCATTCCATGCCTCTCAAGAACTTTCATCAAGTGTCCCTCTTGAGATAATGTGAGTCTTCTTTGAGCCCTGTCTCGAACTATTTCCATACCCAAGATCCTTCGAGCACAACCGAGATCCTTCATCTCAAACTCCTGACTCAGAGCTTCATTCAGTTCGGCTGTCCCTTGCTTATCTCGACTCGCTATCAGCATATCATCTACATACAACAGTAGATAAATTCAAGTGTTCATATCTTCTAAGGCTGAGCATTCGGTCGGTTCGGTTGAAAATCAACCGAAATTTTGAAAACCGAAATAACTGAACTAATTTTTAAAACCGACCGACAATCGAACTAAAAAATCTTTCAACCGAACTGATAACCAAATCGATTTATTCGGTTCGGTTTTGGTCGGTTCTGTTCCAACCAAAATTTCACAATGTATAAGATACAACTTGTTGCAATCGGAGAGGAGTACGAGCAGTCGAGCAGCAGCTAGCAAGCACCGAGCAGCGAGCAGGGGAGGGTGTTTACGTGCGTCGTGTAGTCTCGGCTGGGGGTGCGTGTGTGCGTTGGGTGGACGAGCAGTAGCACTTGTCTGCGACCTGCGTGCGTGCGTTGTGCAGCCTGGGTTGGGGCCTGAGGGAGCCAGTGATGGTGTGGCGGACGGCTGGCGAGGGCCGACGGATTGTGGTGGTTGGTGGCGTGCGGTTTCGGCTGGGGGAGGGTGGGGTGCGGCCGACGGGTTAGAGAGAAATAGAGAATTGGGAAGAAATACTAATTAGGTTAGAAATTAGAATAGAAAGTATTTTACATAATATAATATTAAATATATTTTAATTTATTATTTATTATATAAAATTGAATCGGTCGGTCGGTCGGTTCTTTCGGTTCCGAAAGAAAGAACCAAAGACCGAACCAAATTAAATCAATTTTGAATGTTTACAACCGAGGACCGAACCGAACTATACAAAACCGAACCGAACCGACCAAAATTTCAATGGTTCGGTCAATTTTTTGGATCGGTTCAGTTTTTGCTCACCCCTAATATCTTCACCCCGAAAATATACACATGGGTCGTGTTTGCATCGAACAAAGTCCTGCTGAACCATAAACTTGTCGAACCGACTATTCCACTGCCTTGGAGACTACTTCAATCCATACAATGACTTCTTGAGAAGACACACCTTCTCCCCATTGCCAGCTTCCTTGAAGCCCTCGGGCTGGGTCGTAAGGATCCTTTCCTCCAGCTCTCCGTACAAAAATGCAGTCTTCACATCCAGTTGCTCCAACTCCATGTCGTACCGAGCAACTAACGACAATATCAGCCTGATCGACCTTTGTTTCACCGCTGGCGCAAACACCTCGCCATATTCCACACCTTCCCGTTGCATGAAGCCTCGAGCAACTATTCCAGGCTTGAATCTAACCCTAGAAACCTCCCGTTTCTTCTTTAAGATCCATTTACAGCTAACAATCGATTGCTTCTCCCCCCGACTTATCCACCAACTCCCAGGTGTTATTCTTCTTCAAGGAGTCCATCTTCTCCTTCATGGCATCGAGCCATTTGAGCCTCTCCTTACAACTTATGGCCTCGGTATAACTCTTTGGCTCAGTCTCATCCAGCTCTACCTCTTCCGCCATAACAAAGGCATATGCTGCGACATCAACATATTCGTAACGAGTGGGAGTTCTTATCTACCTTCGATCTATATCTCTCGTGCGAATATAATCTTGAAGCGCACTTGACCCTCGAACCACCTCGATCTCGCCATCCATCTGAGGTGCACTCTTCGACCCACTTGTCGGCTCCACCTCAATCTCAGCAACCGATCTATTTTCTTCGACCTTGTCAGACTGTTCCTCCAAAGCACCACCTTGTTTCTCAAGAATATTTTCCCGTTCCTCGGCCCCTTTATCCAGATCTCCTACCAGTTCCTCCTTGAACACCACATCCCTACTAATGATGCACTTGCTTATATCCGGTTCGATATAAGGAATATAAAACCTAGATATGGTAAGATATATCTAAAACTAAATCTATCTCTGATAGATTTATACATATCCAAATATAATATTAATAAGGATAAATCTTGTCCAATAAGGAAACAAGATATACACCATATCTTTTCCATATTTATCCAACTCGAACTTCTTATTGTGTTCCTCAACTTACACGGCTCTACCCACTTTCGTCGACCTGCAGTCTTATATACCCACTAGCAAACTACTTTTCGAGCTAGATATTGAGACTACTCCAACAATCTCTATACCTGCTGTATCTGCTGTAATAAGGAAGGGAAAGTCAATTGTCTGTGTTTTCTATGTTTTTCCTTTATGTGCTTTAATTGACAACTTGTGTTAGATCTCTTTCATTTGTCTATACAGGCTAATGGTGGTTACATAATGAGTGCAAGCCACAATCCTGTTGTTATATTGAGGCATGGAAAGTGACTCCCAAATTGAAACTGGTCTGGGTTTTCTCATGAAAATTATGAGGCTCAATTGCATGCAACCAACATAAATGAGCAGATTTTTGATTCTGCATTGCATATTATTGTACTTAACACTAAGCAGCCCTTCTGCATCCAATGAAATTCTACATGGAGAATGCAGACACACACACACACAAACTCATGCTTACTGTTTATATCATTTGATGCTTTACATGAGTTTGCGGTTTTTCAAGCAGGATATACAGCACCACCGCCTCTTTTTCATTACAGTGGGGTTCCGATGAACTTCATTCCTAAGCTTCTACTTTGACAGAAGGATAAACTTGTGATTTCCATTTATATGGAGTTGAATTTTCAATTCAAGACCAGAAAGATCATGCAATTCTCAATTCAGGACCTGATATTGAGGTTCTAATTGAGAATTATATGATCTTTTAGGTCCTGAATTGAGAATTTTGTGATCTTTCAGGTTCTGAATTGAGAATTAATCTTTCGGATCTGGAATCAATAATTAAACTATCTTTCGATCCTAGATTCAGAATACTCTTTAAATTACTATCAATATCTCCCTTCATTTAATATGTTGTTGGGTATTTATGTTACAATCGTGTTATATTTGTTATTTATTATAATTAATTAATAATTATATGTAAGATAATATTATCATTCAATGTTATCTGTCTCATGCCCTTTTAGGATATGGTAAAGAAAGTCATTGTTGGTTCCCGATCATAGTGTTTATAGTTGCAGCGGAATGTTTAATTAAATCTTGCACTTATCTTGCTGAGGTCACAAATCAACAAGTGTTTTAAAATGTATTTAAGCTCGATCGTTTGTTAGATTTACTTCAAGTTATACTACAACACTTGATGTGTTGAGTTTCAAAATGAACAGTAAATAAATAAATAAAAGCAGTAAATGAACAGATGATTTATAGTGGTTTGAACAAATGTTCTACGTCCACTCTTCAGTTCTCTTGACCGAAAATTCACTAAGATTGAAAACAAAGTCAGACTTGATCTCTAACAGAGTACAACTCCTCCGTCTGAACACGGTGCACCTTCAAGCTATTACCTTTATGCATATGTTATACATTTATTTGTTTATTTACTAATTCATATGATCCTTTATGCATTGTTATACATTTTTGTGGAGAAGCTGGGAGCTAGCCCCGTATGTTTGCTAAATCTTTTTTATTGAACAAATCTAATAAAGAATGCAAGATGGTAACATATCAGATTGCTTAAAGGTGCTACTTATGTTTGTTTTCTTCAAAGTTATGCAGTTGATTAAGTGATATTTTGAGTCTTTGCTGATCTATGTCTTGGATATTGTAGGAGTCTACCTTCTCTCAGCCACGAGTGCATAGTGTGTGGCGTGATTTGATTAGCTATCTCTTACCTGATGTCAACCAAGAAGAGCAAAAGAAGTCGCAAGTGTAGCTCATAGCTGAATTAGTGGTTTTACGGGTCTTCAATGCACCCATCTCTGACTCCACCTTGGCGGAGCTGCTCCAGCAGTTACCCCACTCATCTCCGACCGCGAAGCTCGTTCTCCTCCGGAGCTGATGTATGCTGTTCTAGACCAAGACTGATTTTAATAAACAAATTTTGATACATTTTCATTTCTTTTATGTTACTAATCTTCATCATATCAATTTTCAGCACAATAAATAATCTCAAAAGTAAACAAAAACTCATGTAAACTAGAGAAGTACGAGTTGTGTTTAATACTCCTTCCGTCTAGACATGGCCACGGGCCGGTTCCGGGCGTTTCCAGAAATTAGGGCCCTGAACCGGCCCGCCAAATGAAGGGGACGGTTCCGGTTTTCGGCCCGGAACCGGCGGTTCCGGGTCAACCCGGTTCCGGGCCGAACCGGCGGTTCAGCCGGTTTTATTTTTTTTTTTAATTTTTTATTAAAATTTTTAAAATGTAAATAAGAGGTTTCGAACCTGTGACCTCTATGAAATTTAGAGATCACTTATCCACTAGGCTACTAATCCTCTGTTAGAATAAATTTGATCTAAAAAATATAAAACTATTACCTTTATAAATCTATTATAATTATAATGTAAAATATGTTAGTTATAATCTACAATAATATTGATTAAATAAATATATTGATTTAAATTATTGTTTATTATTTACTTGATATTCTCGAAGCTTTTATAATAGTACAAATAATGTTCAACTAAAATAATATGATATATTATGCATTTTTTCAATACTTAATATTAAAATTAGTAACATTATTATAAGTTTAGATTTGTTATCTATTAATTATTAAATAATAAGATTTTTAATGACATATATTATCATTTGTTATAATATAACCTTTGAGTTAAATTAGTATGTATAAAATTGAAAACCTCTTTAATTCTTTGTGTATTCATTTTATTTTTTTAGTCCAATCTTTGTATTAAATCGTATAGTTTTAAACTAAATAACATTTAATTGAAATAATATTCTTAAAAGTTAGTATAAATAAATATGATATATTACCCATTAATCTAAGATTTACTTTTAAGTTAGTAGCAATCTTAAAAGTTAGCAATCTTAAGATGCAATAATATTTTAACAATCAATTTCATTGGTTTGAAATAATATTTGTCAATTATATATCCTATTTAAGGATATTATTATTGTTTAGTAATATATAAGAAATATTGAAAAAAATAAGAATTACTTATAATAATCTCGTATTTATGAATCTTATATATTTAACAATAATTTTTAACCAACAAAGGTGTTGTGGTTCAATGGATAAGTACTCAGAAACTTAATGTGAGGTTGAACTTACAACTTCTAAGAATTTAGAGATCATTTATTCATTGGGCTACTAATCATATTTCGTTGTAAAGATTATAGTTATAATTGACTTGAAAGTTGTAAAGATAATAGATTAATACATTTTAGAATAATTTTTACAACAAAAGAGGATAAGTAGCCTAGTGGATATATGATCTCTAAGTTGATTCAAATTATTATTTATTATTTACTTGATAATCTTGAAACTCTCACAATAGTACAAATAATGCTCAATTAAATTAAATATGATATATTATGCATTAATCTAAGAAATTAAATAATTATAATATAATAATATCATTTTTATAGTTTATATATTTAAAAATGTGAGTTAGTCAAAATATATAGAGAATGAAATTGTTTGAAACAATTTACAATATATTTATTATATCCCTTTATTTATATAACGAAGTTGATTAGCCTAGTGGCTGAGTGGCGTGATTTTTTCTTGGAGGGCAGTGGTTCGAACCCTCTCAACCACATTTGTGATGATTTATATTTTTTAATAAAAAAAAAGAGGAACCGCCGGTTCAGCCGGTTCGGAACCGGCGGTTCCACGGGCCTGAAAATATTGAACCGGAACCGGCCCGTGTAAATATGGGTCCGGTTCCGGTTTCGAACCGTGGCCCACGGTTCCGGGCCGGTTCCGGGCCGGTTCAGCCGGTTCCGGGCCCATTTGGCCATGTCTACTTCCGTCCCATCTAAGTAGTTCCATTTTCCTTTTTGCTCTGTTCCATCTAATTGTCTCATTTCCTAAAATGATAAACTTTTTCACACTCACCAATAAAATATTAATTCCACAACACTCACAAACATTGATAACTATGCCAAAAGCAAATGGGATTACTTAGCCGGGACGGAGGGTGTAATATTTTTGATCCGCCAAATAATTTGAAAAACATACAACATTAAATATATATATATATATATATATGTATATAACAAATAAAAAAATAAAAAACAAATAAAAAATATAGACAACGCAGAATTTCGCTTCGCCTATCTCCTTTTTAAATAGACTACACCATTGTAGACTACGCGAAATTGTGTAATAGACAACGCGGATTGTATAAATAAAAATCTGAGGCGAGTTTCTCAACGCCTTGAGAAACTCCAGGTTTTACTTTTAAAACCAATCATCTTCGATATTCTGGGAAGAACTCAACCATCCAACCTTTCCTACTGGTGGTTGAGTGACATGGTCGCTTATCAGGCTAAGTGAACGAGTTCAAGTTGGATTAGGCGAGTGAGCACACAACCGGTAGACAGAGGAGCTACCCGTGACTGCAACACATCGGTCTACACCATCTTTGTAAACTTGTTTTAGTGAATCTCAACCTCTTGCCGTTGAAGAGTGGAAGTAGGACTTAAGGCTCCGAACCACTTTAAATATCCTTGTCAATTTACCTACTTTGCTATTTTCTGCACTTGATTTGAAACCCAACAACTTGCTAAGTTGTTGGTGTATATTATTTGAAATCGGCTAAGTTAAATAGATAACTGGTTTCAACGAGTTTTTGATAACGAAACTAGTTAGAGAACAAGCAAGTTCGGAACACAACTTGTAATATTTTTCGCTGCGTGTTTAACCCTCTGATTTGGGACCAACAGTCTCTCCACCGTTATGAGAAGAGTAAAAGAGCTGACAACACTAAAGTAACTAACAGTTAGTAAGACTCGTTAAAGTATAACCTCAGTTAATATTTAATCACTCAGCTGACATGAACTCAAGCCTTTCTAGTTATTCTTCCTAGGATAGATATTATATTTGAAAATAAGACACCCTACTAGTTAAAATTGCCGATATGTTAACCATTGAATAAAAGGCAAAAAAGCCTGTAAATCGTATAGTTTCATACAACAAAGAAAACCTGCAAAAGAAAGGGTCAACATCAACATCTCTCTACGGTTACTATTCAAATTGTGGCCTATAAATTCCATGCCCGAGAGAGAGAGAGAGAAAAAATCCGATTCCTGCCAATTTGAATACTCAAGTAATTAAGCTCACAACATCAATTCTCTCTCTAAGCTTTCCTAAGCCTTCTGCGTTGATTACACGAGACTTATCATGATTCTTTTGATGACAACACCAAAAATGAAACAACTCATTTCTTAGCTAGTTTCTTAGAGTTCACAGATCCGCAGAGTTAAATACCAATTGTGAAGTTCTTTGATGATGACACAAATCTTCAACAAGCAGTTGGAGAAGCCTAGTTCGCAGAGAATGGTAAAGCTTTGAGAGCTGCAGTGCTTTTCATTGGAGAACAATCGATGAACGTCTAGCACACATAGTATGGTAAAGTCTAGTCAGTGCAAGTCTCCTGTTAGAGCAGAACAAATACTACAACCTGTATTAATTTATCATGGGCAGCTGGAGTTAGTGAATTTTGTTCCATGTCAACGAAGAGTGTACGTAGGGATAATTGGCTCCCGAACCACTATGTATCGTGTCTCATCTTTATTTCTTTCAGTTATCTTGTTTTTTGTACTCAACAGTTTTGATATCCAATAGTCGTCAGCTGTCAGATTATAACTGGAACTGAATTTAATTTGCTTAACTTAAGTTTTTACAACTCATGTCAGCTGACTTACCAAAAGTCAATCGAGACAACTGAACCCCGAACCCATCCAATTACTCACACACTTCCGCACACAAATTTTTATAGTCTGAGATTTCGGGACTAATAAGTATCATAAAAATATAACATATTATTTTTTCCTAAATCAACTCAATTTTATTCGAGTCACAAGTGATTTGGTTTGACTTTTTTGGACTCATAAACTACTTATATAGCTTTAACCTTCCATTTTTGGAGTAATTCGTTGGACATGCAAAAATTATAAATGTTTTATATGTATAATTTATAAATTTTTTCCCTAAATATTCTCTTATTTTTTTAATGAGCTAAAAACATATAAAAAAACTTGTTTCCCTCAAAATAAAATAAATGAAAAATATGGGGTTATTGAAAACAACTCCATTATCCACCACAAAGTAAATTTAGTTAAATACAAGTTTTAATTATTTAATTTTTGTGCACGGTGGGAAGCATATTTCACATAATCTATCAGTATATAGCGTTATTTATTTTATATTAAACATGTAACTAGTGGAGTATAGTTTTTATTTGAATAAGTTTATGATATAAATTTATATTTCTTGTCATACACTTACAATCCACAAAGTTAAGTTAAAAAGATACGATTTGCTATTCTCAGTTCATTTTTAAAATGTGGAGTCAAATGTTTACCATAATTTAAGTACTCCCTCCGTCCCATGCCAATTGACATGTTTCTTTTCGGCACGGAAATTAAGAGTTGTGAGTGTAGAATGAGTTAGTGGGATTAGTATTTTATTGTTGAGTGTGAAAAAGTTGTCATTTTTAGAAATGTGTCAATTTGGTTGGGACACCCAATTTGGAAAGTATGTCAATTGGAATGGGACGGGGGGAGTATTATTTATCTGTACTCATGCATGTAGAATTGTATTTGTTTATTCCCATTATCCATTATCCATGACAACGTGAATTTAGTTTAATACAAAGTTTAATTATTTATATTTTGCGCACGGTGGGAAATATATTTCATATAATTTATCAGTATAGCGTTATTTATTGTATGATATAAATTTACATCATGTCATACACCTATAATCCACTAGTTAACTAAAAAGATAATATTTGCTTATTCTCAGCTCACTTAGCAAGTTTGGTATAAAATATTTACCCTCATTCAAGTATTATTTACCTTTACTCATTCACATAGAATTGTATTTATTTATTCCTATCTCACTTTGCAAGTTAGGAATAAAATACTTTCCCCAATTCAAGTATTATTTATCTATATACTCATGCACATAGAATTGTATTTGTTTATTCTTAGCTCACTTTGCAAGTTTGGAATCAAATATTAATTCTAATTCAAGTATATATATTTAGTTTGGGTCTATTTGGACCGAAATTATAGACTATAATTTTAACCTTTCGGATTTCTACAAATTCATCGGACAAGTAAGTTTATAAATTTATTTTTGTATGTAAAATTTATAAACTTTTTCTTTCTAATTAAACATTCGTATATGTGTAGAGGAAGTTTATTATCTCAAAGTAAAAAAGAATGTTAAATATGGGGTTAATTATTACAAACAACTCCATTATGCATCTCAATATGTAAGGAATTTAGTTTAATACAAAGCTCAATCATTTAATTTAATTTAATTTGTGCTACCAGTGGGAAGCATGTTCTATAATTTAGGAGAATTGTCAATCCAGGACCTAAAAGATAGTTTAATTATCAATTCAGGACTCGAAAGATGATTTGTCAATCCAGAAACCAAAAGATCAAACAATTCTCAATCCAGGACCTGATATTGAGGTCCTGGATTGAGAATTGTATGATCTTTCGGGTCCTGGATTGAGAATTTTTGTGATCTTTCAGGTCCTGAATTGAGAATTAATCTTCCGGGTCCTAAATCGATAATTAAACTATCTTTCGGGTCCTAGATCGATAAAACACCTAAGTATATTAAGTATATATTATTTAAATATATTTATGATATAAATTTATTTCTCATGTACGTAATACATATACGCTTTGTTTATTCTTAGCTCAAATAGCAAGTTTTATGATTATACTTTATATATGCATAATTCCTTCTCTGGTACCGTTTTGTATTTTCCAAGTGAGCAGAGAGTTATGGAGGAGAAAGAGTTTGCTCTCAAGTTCTTTCATGAACATCCACTAAAACGGGTCGCAAACTCGACCGAAGAAACTAATGATGATAGGTACATGAGTTGGTGTTATGGCTGCTGGAGATACTTTCTACCTGGAGACGCAGTCTATGGATGCAGCGTGAAGGATTGCTGGTCTTATTGTTTACATGAAGAATGTGCAGAGATAGCGAGAGACATTAGGCATCCCGCGCACCCTTCACACACGCTCACACCTGCAGATTTCTCTAAAGTTTATGGTTATCATACTCCATGTGCTGTTTGTAAAGAGCGTGATTTGCGTGGGCTTGGCTACATTTGTAAGGAGGGTTGTAAGTTGTGGATCAACATGCGATGTGCCGCACGAAGTTTGATTTTTGCTGATGAGGAGCTCCATCAGCATGAACTCAGGCTTTTGAAGAGGCCGTCTTCATTCAAGTGTGATGCTTGTGCTACCATTTCCAGTGAGTTGCAAAGCTCATCATACCTATGCAGCAATTTCGACTACTGGATACACCAAGGCTGCGCCTCCTTGCCAACCACTAAGCTCTTCCACCATCACCCCCACCACTCTCTCTCTCTTGCTTTTCATACCCCCCGGGAATATATAAAGTACGAGTATACATGTGATATATGCAAGGGAGCTTTGGGATTGAGAAACTGGGTCTATCATTGTCAACTTTGCAGATACATCGTCCATATCAAATGTGCCAACATCCACAAGTAACTAACATCTTTAATTTGCTGCTCTCTCTTCCCCTCTCTTTTCGTTTTTTATGCTACTTATTTTATGACTAGTTGCATAAACTTTGATAGAAATTAAACTCATTGAAAATATCACATGAAGACTACTTAATTTCAAGATAACTCATCTAGCTTAATTTTTTGATATTGCATGTCAATTTCATAATAAATATGCATGTTATTATTTCTGCAAATTTTATATCAATTGAAAAGAATACATGTTTTTAGTTATTTCATGATCTCCTTATTTTACTATAAAATGTATAAATCATTACTTTATTATTAATTGAGAAAAGATTTGAGTACTCCTAAAAAGTAGATGATAGTTGTATTTAATTAAGTTTTCATAACTACAGAAACACTAATATTTAATTGTCGTTTATATATCTCTGCTTCCTCACAGGATTAAGAATGACATTAATGCACAAGATGGTGATGAAGTCATTTTGAAGGCTCCAATAAATAACATGTATGAGGAGATGATCAGACCTTTTGTTGAGAGAGAAAGAAGAGAAACATATATCTCTCCTCGTGATAGTGAAATCACCAATGAATACCAATTTCATAAGCACAATCATCCACTGAGTTTTGTTACATTTCCATCAGTGTCAACCTCTCATGATCGCAGCAAAGAGGAAGATGACGGCGACGAAGATGCTGATGACAACAATGAAAGATCAGAAATAACATGTGATGGATGCACATTGCCTATAGAGGAAATATCATCCAATCACCATAATGATGGGTACATGAGTTGCGGGAAATGCAAATACTTTCTCCACTTGGCCTGCTTCAACCTACCCCCACCCACACCTCCCTTCTCATCCTCTCCATCAAGAAACAGATCACAACCTCCGTCTTCGAAGTACGACTGACAAACTCACTGATTGGTCACGCTGTCGTATTTGTCATCTTTACACAAATGGTCTCTTTTATGGTTGTGAGAAGTGCTCCTTCAAAATAGATATCAAGTGCGCTTCTCTGCCCGAAACCATCAAACATGCTGGTCACTCACAACATCATCATTATCTCAAACGAGTTACTCAAGATCATCAAACAAGTTTGTTGGGTATCAACGGGGGAGGTCGCCGGCGTTCATCCTCGCCCTCGCCATGGTTCAGTCCGGTATACACGTAGCAGGGTAATTTCTCCTTCGTCAATGTGATTTCAGCAGCAGTATGCCTGTGACAGTGAAGGAAAAATACGTTAGAATACTGAAGGAATTAAATAGACGACTTACCTGCACCAAGACTAATAAGCAGCATTCACGAAGACGAGGGCCTGCGGTGCACGAAGTTGATCGGGGGCTGCAGCAACACACAGGGGCAGCGGCAGCGATGGAGCAGCAGCAGCGATGGGGTAGCAGCACTCCGACGCGATGGGCAGCGGAGTTCTCGGCTCAGATCGCCCACACCAAGAACCCGTATAACATCAATCGAACACGCCTATCGCAGAGACCACGGTGGAGAAGAAAGAGTACTCGTCGGCAGATACTACGAGGTACTACCAGGAGCGAGTAATACGAAGCACACAGATAAACCCACACTCAACCCTCACCCAACCCACCACACAAAGAAAAGAGAAGGGGAAATCACACAAAGGCACGCAGCAGTAGGGAATAATGGTTCACGCAGCTTTTTCTCTCTCACTCTTAAAACTCACGGCGCTGCTCACAAAAGATAGAGGGGAAGAGTTTATTTGTAGGCAATTTTTGGGTCTTAATTAAGAAGGTAGGGTAGGAGTTAAAAATGGGTTGGGTAATGAAATTGGTAGTGGGTTGGGTATAATGGGCCTATATTTCAACAAAGTTTCTGTGTTGCATGCTATGGATATATATCTAGAGATGAGAAATATTACAAATGTAATAGTTGCAAATTCTCTGTGTGTTATAAGTGTGTTTTGCTGCCGGCACAGAGTAAGTATAGATTGGAGAATCATCGGTTGCCGTTGACATATGATGCCACTGTTAACCGTCCCGGTGATTTCTACTGCAGCAACTGCGAGAAACAAATGAATCCCAGGAGTTGGATGTATCACTGTCGAGACTGCGATCAGTCCTTCCATACCGAATGCTTTCCTGCAACATCGGGTTGGTATAGAAACATCAATTTTGGGCAGCAGCATTACAAGGTGAGTCATCACCCTAACCACTCTCTTAGATTTCAAATCATATCCAAAAAGAAGCGTTGCAGCATTTGTGATGAAGAGGCGTATGATTATCCTGGGCATCAATGTACATCTTGCAACTTCGTCTTGTGTCTCTGCCACGGTGCCACAGAGGTCGACCAGCCCATTGAATATTGAAAATTTACTATTTCTTTAGTTGGTGTGTATTTGTTTGAAATGTATGTAGTTATAAAATAAACAATATATATGTAATTATTGTTGTCTGTCTTTAGAAGGAAATGTTTTAAGTTGTGTCGGTTAATTTTTTTTTTCGATAAACTTATGGAGTGGTTTGTATATTTATTAATCTCCGCAACTGGGACTCATGAGCATTAATTTGTTGTTGAGCATTTATCTATGAATTGTTCTTTGCTTCACCTTCCCCTCTGTCTTCTTCATCTCTCTATGAATTCAATTTTCTCTCTATTGTGACTGCGTAACATACAAATTATGCTTCAACGTAATCAAATTGAATGAAAACGCGGGAGGTACGAAACTGTTGGGTAGCAACAGGTCCCAGGATCGAAACCTGGCTTTGATACCACTCTGTTGGGAAAGTGGTCTGCAAAAAGAAAAGCCAAACAGGCAAGCAAGCGGAAGCAAAAACAACACCTTCTCGATTTACTAGAATCTGACAGGAGCATGAAAATTCTAGCCCAAGAAAATTAAGAAAATTGGGGATAAAAGAAAGAAATAAGAACACACCAATTTTAACGTGGAAAACTCTCTTCAAAATGAAGAGATAAAAACCACGAGACCACACGGTCCACCAAGAAATCCACTATCACAAAAGAAGGAGTACAAGAGTTCTACCCGACTCTAACCTTGATTCTAGTCCTTTACAATTTTACGAAGGCACTAGGATCACAAAAAGAAAAATCTTTCTTTTTCTCCTCTCTTTTCGCTCTCTGTTATTCTCTCTGAAATTGCAGAGAATAAGATCTACTTAAGTTGCTGAAAAGAAACTTCCTAAAGAAGCTACAATAAATTACATTGGAAACTACAGCAACTTTCTCTTCTCCCAATGTCAGTGGATGCTGAAAGTCAACAGCATTCCAGCATCCCAGCATTGCTAGCTCCTAGCAATCCAGCACTCAGCATCAGCATAGTCGGCGCCAGCAGCTAGCCCACTTGCTTTGCTCAGCATTCAGCAAACATGCTTTGCTCAGCATTCAGCATAGCTAGCATTCAGCACAGCTTCCAGCAGCAGCTTCCAGCACAGCTTCCAGCAGCAGCTTCCAGCAGATTTCCTTCAGCAACCTTGCTTCAGCAATTTGGGCTTCTATAAAAAACACATAGTTGGGAGCCCACCCCAACAAATCTCCCCCCTCCCGACTACGTGGAGGAAATTGCCATCCCAGCAATGGCACAACAAACTTCAAACTTACATCTTGGTAACACCTTCGTCATCATATCAGCTCCATTATCATCAGTATGGACTTTTTCAAGTTCAATCAACTTTTCATCCAACACATCACGTATCCAATGATACCTCACATTTATGTGTTTAGACTTTGAATGAAAAGTAGGATGCTTACCAAGATGAATTGCACTTTGACTATCACAAAGCAGAACATACCTTTCTTGAGAAAAACCAAGTTCATTCAAGAACCTCTTCAAATACAACAACTCCTTGCAAGCTTCAGTAGCTGCAATGAACTCAGCTTCAGTTGTTGATAAAGCAACACATTTCTGCAATCTAGATTGCCAAGAAATAGCTCCCCCTGCAAAAGTAGCCAAGTAACCTGAAGTAGATCTCAAGGTATCAATATCTCCAGCCATGTCTGAATCAGTGAAAGCAGTGAGAACTGATTCCCCACCACCAAAACAAATCTTCAAACCTGAAGTACCACGAAGATATCTCAAAATCTACTTAACTGCATTCCAATGCTCTCTCCCCGGAGTAGATAGGAATCTGCTCACTACACAAACTGCATGAGCTATATCAGGTCTTGTACACACCATTGCATACATCAAGCTACCTACGGCAGAAGAATAAGGAATATTCTTCATCTCTTCAAATTCTTCATCAGTAGAGGGACTCTGTTTCACACTCAACTTCATGTGTGCTGCCAATGGAGTACTAACAGATTTAGCCTTCTCCATGTTGAATCTCTCAAGAACCTTCTCAATGTATTTCTCTTGAGAAAGCCACAATTTTCTTGCTTTCCTATCTCTTGAAATATTTATTCCAAGAATCTTCTTTGCTGGCCCCAAGTCTTTCATGTCAAAAGACTTGTTCAACTCTTGTTTCAATCTTGAAATCCTAGAAACATTTTGGCCAACAATAAGCATGTCATCAACATAAAGCAAGAGAATAATAAAGTCATCAGGTGAGAATCTCTGCATAAACACACAGTGGTCACAAGTAGATTTCTTGTAGTCCTGTTGAATCATCACAGACTCAAACTTCTTGTACCATTGTCTCGGAGCTTGTTTCAAACCATACAAGCTCTTTCTCAACCTGCACACATAATTCTCTTTTCCTTTCACCTTGAACCCTTATGGCTGGTCCATATAAATTTCTTCACTCAAGTCACCGTGAAGAAATGCTGTCTTCACATCCATTTGTTCAATCTCCAAGTCAAGGCTTGCAGCTAGCCCCAACACTGTTCGGATTGAAGACATTCTCACAACAGGTGAAAAAATCTCATCAAAATCAACTCCTTTTCTTTGACTGAAACCCTTCACAACCAATCTAGCCTTGTATCTAGGCGTGGAAGTATTCTCATCTTGCTTCAGTCTGTAGACCCACTTATTCTTCAAGGCTCTTTTACCCATAGGTAATGCCACCAACTCAAAGGTATGATTATCATGCAAAGACTTTATTTCTTCTTCCATTGCATAAAACCACTCCTTCTTGTCTACACTTTCTACAGCTTCATCGAAAGATTCAGGCTCTCCCCCATCAGTTAGCAACACAAAGTCACTACGGGAATACCTGGTAGACTGTTGTCTATCTCTAGTAGACCTTCTGAGTTGACTTTCTGGTGGATCTTCATCAACACCGCCTGTAGAAGTTGGCAAATGGTCTTCTTGCTGATTATCTGCAGCATTCTCATTCTGCACATCAGTTTGAGTTGAATCATCGTCAGCTGCACCAGTGGGCAGCTGTGGTGTAGGACTCGAATCCAGATTTTTGAGTCCACCTAGAGTCGAAGAATCAGACTTCTCTACCCTGTCAATATCAACAATAGTTTGATCTTCATAAAAGACCACATCACGGCTGCGTATGACCTTTCTCTCAACAGGGTCATACAACTTGTAACCAAAATCATCCAGACCATAACCCAAGAAGATGCATTGCCTTGCTTTGGCATCTAACTTAGACCTCTCATCTTTAGGAACATGCACATAAGCTTTGCATCCAAACACCCTCAAGCAGTCATATGAGGTGTTTTTGCCAGTCCAGATATTTTCTGGAACATCACCCTGCAAAGCAACGGTAGGAGTCAGATTAATAACATAGGCAGCAGCTCCAGAGTCACCAATCCAGCTGGTTGTAGAAGAGATCAGATTCACATCACAATCATCATAAACAATGACAAGATCAGCACTTGTAGTAGTGGCAACTCGATCAACATTGCTCTCTTCAGACTTGCTACTACTCTCTCCATTTTTGTTCTTTAACTTCCAGCAATTTCTCTTCATGTGACCTTTCTTGTGACAGAAATGGCACTCAATGTCCTTGTACTTGGACTTGGACTTGCTCCTACTTTTCCCCCTGTTGGGCTGACCCCTCACTTGTTGTCTCCCCCTCTGCTCTGTAACCAGAACCTCAGTCTGCGATGACGATCCCTGAGTTCTTTTCCTGACCTCTTCATTTAGAATACCATTTTTAGCATATTCAAATGACATGGTACCATTGGGAGCAGAGCTGGTGTGTGAGACCCTGAAGGTCTCCCATGAATCAGGTAAAGTATTGAGCAACCATAAACCAAGTATTTCATCCTCAAATTTGACACCAAGATTTGTCAGTTGATTTAATACACCCTGAAACTCATTCACATGATTGGAGATAGGTGTACCTTCAACATATTTCAGATTTATCAACTGCTTCAAGTGATACAACTTGTTGTTCCCTGTCTTTGAGGCATACAATTTTTCAAGTGTGTCCCACAGCTTCTTTGCATCGACTTCATCGGCGACAAGATTCCTCACATTGTCATCAACCCACATTCGAATAAATCCACAGACTTGTTGATGCTCAAAATCCCATTCCTCTTTGGTTTTGGAATCTGGCTTGGCCGAAGAAAACACCGGTAGATGCATACTCTTTACAAATAAGAGATCTTTCATTTTCCCCTTCCAGCTATGATACTTCATAGCATTCAACAAAATCATCTTGCTAGTGTTCACCTCCATAATTCTAGTAAATCAGAGCCACCAACCTGGCTCTGATACCACTGTTGGGAACCGAGACTCTCACATTAGTATGATATTATCCGCTTTGGGCCGAACACAAGCCCTCACGGTTTTGTTTTTGGGCATCTCCCAAAAGGCCTCATACTAATGGAGTTCATTGTGGACTTTTATACAAGGAATATCTTCTTTCCTTCTCCAATATGGGACAAGTTGAGTTTGCTACCCAACAGAAACAACTATCTAAAGTCAATCCATCTTCATCATTTAAAAACGATAAAACTAATAACAACTATCTAAAATTAGATTGGATTTTCAAGCCCTTCTTTCTGGTTCGATTTATTGCTCTGTTTTCTCTATGATTGACGATTGTACAGAAAAACTCAACTTTTGACTTACAGCGACTTCGCCAGATGTGATTCTTATTGGAGATCAAATATTCTGTATAATTGGAGATATTGTTAATTAGATCAACTCAATGGATTTTGGATCAACTGGCGTTGTGGATATTCGATTGGGGTTATTTTGCGCAAAAAAAGATCAGCTTAAAATCTGATCTATTCGTTTAATAAACAAGTCATGAGTTATTTTTATTTTTAATATTTGATAAGATTTTTATGTCATTATACATTTCTTCTCTGTATTAATATTTTAAAATAAGAGATATACAAAATATTTATTCTTTCTTATAAAATATCCAAAAAACATCACTGTTTTTATGTGTTAATCAATATAAATATTAATAATTCATTATTTTATTCTTCATCAATATTTGAAGATATTTTAACTTCATGATTAAATAATTAACTTTTAAGAACAAAATCATATATTAAAAGTTATTTGCACTAAATATAATTATATAACTTAAAATTTAATTAAAAGATATAATCCTCATATCATAAGTAGATTATGGAAATATTGTTATGATAAAAATACTAATAATTGCTCTCGAGTTCTTTCATGAACATCCACTAACACGGATCGGTACAAAGTATTATGGGTACAAGAACAATTGGTGTTATGGTTGTTGGAGATACTTTCTACCTGGAGAGGCAGTCTATGGATGCAATTACATCAAATGTGGCTTTTCTAGTTGTTTACACGAAGAATGCGCAGAGATAGCGAGAGACATTAGGCATCCCGCGCACCCTTCACACACGCTCACACCTGCAGATTTGGAAGAAGTTTATCATTATCCTACTCCATGTGCTGTTTGTAAAGAGCGTGATAAGTATTGGCTTGGCTACATTTGTAAAGAGGGTTGTAAGTTGTGGATCCACATGCGATGTGCCGCAGGAAGTTTGATTTTTGCTGATGAGGAGCTCCATCAGCATGAACTCAGGCTTTGGAAGAGGCCGTCTTCATTCAAGTGTGATGCTTGTGCTACCATTAATATCAGCAGTGAGTTGCAAAGCTCATACTTATGCAACATTTGCGACTACTGGATACACCAAGGCTGCGCGTCCTTGCCAACCACTAAGCTCTTCCACCATCACCCCCACCACTCTCTCTCTCTTGCTTTTCATCCCCCGTTTGAATATATAAAGTACAAGTATACATGTGATATTTGCAAGGGAACTTTGGGATTGAGAAACTGGGTCTATCATTGTCAACTTTGCAGATACATCGTCCATATCAAATGTGCCAACATCGACAAGTAACTAACATCTTTAATTTGCTGCTCTCTCTTTTCGTTTTTTATGCTACTTATTTTATAACTAGTTGCATAAACTTCGATAGAAATTAAACTCACTGAAAATAGCACATAATTTTAAGATAATTCATCTAGCTTTTTTGATATTACATGTCAATTTCATAACAAATGCATGTTATTATTTCTGCAAATTTTATATCAAGTTGCAAAGAATACATGTTTTTAGTTATTTCATGATCTTCATATTTTACTGTAAAATGTATAAATCATTACTTTATTAATTGAGAAAATATTTGACTCATAAAAAGCAGACGATAGTAGTATTCAATAATTAAGTTTCATAACTTTAGAAACACTAATATTTAATTGTTTTTGGTATATCTCTTCCTCACAGGATTAAGAATGGCAGTGCACAAGATGGTGATGAAGTCATTTTGAAGGCTCCAATAAATAACATGTATGAGGAGATGATCAGACCTTTTGTTGAGAGAAAAAGAAGAGAAACATATATCTCTCCTCGTGATAGTGAAATCACCAAAGAATACCAATTTCATCATCACAATCATCCACTGAGTTTTATCACATTTCCATCAGTGTCAACCTCTCATGATCACAACAAAGTGGAAGATGATGGCGACGAAGATGCTGACAACAATGAAAGATCAGAAATAACATGTGATGGATGCACATTGCCTATAGAGGAAATATCATCCAATCACCATGATGATGGGTACATGAGTTGTGGGGAATGCAAATACTTTCTCCACTTGGCCTGCTTCAACCTACCCCCACACCTCCCTTCTCATCCTCTCCATCAATACAAAGATCACATCCTTCGTCTTCAAAGTTCTCACAAACTCACTTGTTGGTCATTCTGCTACATTTGTGAGCTTTCCACAAATGGTCTCTTTTATGCTTGTGAGAAGCGCGACTTCGCAATAGATATCAAGTGCGCTTCTCTGCCTGAAACCATCAAACATGCTGGTCACTCAAAACATCATCATTATCTGAAGCGAGTTACTCAAACTCATCAAGAAAGTTTCTGTGTTGCATGCTATAGAACTATATATAGCTATGAAAAATATTACAAATGTAATAGTTGCATATTCTCTGTGTGTTATAAGTGTGTTTTGCTGCCGGCACAGAGTAAGCATAGACTGGAGAATCATTGGTTGCCGTTGACATATGATGCCACTGTTAACCGTCCCGGTGATTTCTACTGCAGCAACTGCGAGAAACAAATGAATCCCAGGAGTTGGATGTATCACTGTCGAGACTGCGATCAGTCCTTCCATACCCATTGCTTTCCTGCAACATTGGGTGAGTATAGAAACATCAATTTTGGGCAGCAGCATTACCACATGAGTCATCACCCTAACCACTCTCTTAGATTTCAAGTCATATCCAAAAAGAAGCATTGCAACATTTGTCATGAAGAGGTGTATGATTCTCCTGGGTATGAATGTACATCTTGCAACTTCGTCATATGTTTCTATCACAATGTCGCAGAGGTCAACCAGCCCATTGAATAATGAAAATTTACCATGTGAGTCATCACCCTAACCACTCTCTTAGATTTCAAATCATATCCAAAAAGAAGCATTGCAACATTTGTGATAGAGAGGTGTATGATGATCCTGGGTATCAATGTACTTCTTGCAATTTCGTCATGATTGAATAATGAAAATTTACCATTTCTTTAGTTGGTGTGTATTTGTTTGAAATGTATGTATTTATAAAATGAACAATATATATATGTGTAATTATTGTTGTCTGCTTTAGAAGGAAATGTTTTAAGTTGTGTCGGTTAATTTTTTTTTTTTTTGGATAAACTAATGGAGTGGTTTTGTATCTTTATTAATCTCCGCAACTGGGACTCATGAATTGAGCACTTTGTGTTGAGCATTTATCTTTGAATTGTTCTTTGCTTCACCTTCCCCTCTGTCTTCTTCATCTCTCTATAAATTCAATTTTCTCTCTATTGTTACTCCGTAACATACAAAATTATGCTTCAACGTAATCAAATTAAATGAAAACGCCGGAGGTGAGAAACAACTATCTAAAGTCAATCCCTTATAAAATTAGATTGGATTTTCAAGCCCTTCTTTTTGGTTCGATATATTGCTCTGTTTTCTCTATGATTGAGGATTGTACAGAAAAACTCAACTTTTGTATTACAGCGACTTCGCCAGATGTGATTCTTATTGGATATCAAATCTTTTGTGATGTAAGTGTATAGTAAGAGATGTTAATTAGATCAGCTCATTAGACTTTGGATCAACTGGCATTGTCGATATTCGATTGGGGTTAATTCGGGAAAAAAAAATTCAGCTGAAAATATAATCTATTCGTTTAATAAACAAGTCATGAGTTATTTTTATTTTTAATATTTGATAAGATTTTTATGTCATTACATTTCTTCTCTCTCTATATATTTTAGCAATAAGAGATATACAAAATATTTATTCTTTCTTATAAAATATCCAAAACACATCACGGTTTTTATATGTTAATTAGATTAAATATTAATAATTCATTATTTTATTCTTCATTAATATTTGAAGATATTTAACTTCATGATTAAATAATTATCTTTTAAGAACTAAATTATATATTAAAAGTTATTTGCACTAAATATAATTATATAACTTAAAATTTAATTAAGAGATGTAATTTTCATATCATAAGTAGATTATGGCAATATTGTTATGAACAAAACACTTATAAAGAAATTAGTCTTGTCAATCCGGTTAACCCATCTGATTTGAGACTAAGACCCATTGGGCCTCTAATAATTCAATCTTAGGCTAGGTTTAAATTTTTTTGAACTATAATGTTGAGTTCATAAAAATAACTAAGTTATATAATTATTTAATATGTGAGCGAAAGTTTTGTGTGGGTGGGACCTGATTAATTATCAGCTGACTAAGTTTTGAGTCAACTATTATGTGAAGAGCATATATAGCCGATCAATTAGAGAAATTCGGTTTTGAGTCAACTATTATGTGAAGAGCATATATAGCCGAGCAATTAGAGAAATTCGGTTTAGCATATATACATCAACAATTACAGTCAATTAATTGTTGAGGTGAGAACTGAATATGTAAAAAACAAATTACAAATAAGACTATAGAGATTCAGATGCCAACTGATTATACGTTCACTGTTTGTTCTTTTCGAACAGGAGTTCACTAACTAAGATTGTCCACAATAATTTAATACAAGTTACACTCTTCATTCTTTCAATCATGAGGACCTCCTGTGTCTTCTGGTTTTCGGGCACCGCCAATCACTTGAGCTTTTCCACAAGAGTCCACCTGCTAGGCTCTTCCTTCTTCTTTATGATATCTTCAGCTATCCTTGATAATTGAATATAGATTACAACGTTCCACAACATATGTGACTCTTTGGAAACTTAAACCTTATTCACAAATTGTAATCCTTTGTTCGATTGATCGTCATTCACAAAGTTGTATTATTCTTTAACCATCGATTGTTAGGTCCATTCTTTCAATCTCATATCACACAGCTCCGTAAGCCCTGCTGAGACAAGTTGACTAATTATAAATCTATTTTTATTTATAATATTTGCATAATATAATTTGCAAAACTAAATTATAATTTAAATGGGCTCATCCCTAAGATTTAGAGTTATAATTTAAAATTGCAAAAATTTTAAGTGTAGTTCAACATATAGCAACTCTTATAAAAATATTCAGGAAATAGGTGTAATATCCTAGAAATAAATTAAAGCTTAAATTGTTAAATAAATTTTATTTCACAATTAAGGTTTATTTCTACAAGTTTGGAAGAATACAAATTACTTTCCTACCACATGTTATTTATGGCAAAATTATTTTTTTCACATGAGTAAGAGAATGGCGTAGAAAATGTCAAGGAGAGAGAAGAGAGAATGAAATTTATAAACCTAAGATTTACTAAGATTTACACTACTACATAGCAAAGGAATGAAGGGAGAAGAAGTTGTAGGAGGAAATTTCAAGGGAACAAGAATTTTATAACAAGATATCAGCTACAGATATCCCACATGCCTAGTCTACGGAGGAGTTAAGAGAGGAAGACTGAAGAATGAAGCAAGTCAAGTATGCAGCCTCTATTTAAATCCCTTCCCCAAACCTTCCAACTACACCTGTTCACTCTCATTTTCCGGCAAATTCCCGGCAAATTTCCGACGTACCACCACCACACACTCAAAGCCTATACTACGTAGTTTACACAGCAACCAAGATCACCCAATTCCGTCGTGAGACGAGGAAGATATCGCTGTCCGAAGTTGTTACGACGGTAAGTCGGGATTTCCGCATAGATATTCATAACTCGATAAATTGACGACGAAACTTAGATTGGCTTATATATACGTATTCCTCGTGAAAGCAGGAACGTTTTGATACCAATCCCCGACTGACCCACCCACTGGAGCGCCGCCGCCGTCGCTGTGAACGAAATTAGTTGGGAAAGCTTCGTCTTCTCTTTTTCCAGCCTGTGTTTCGTTTTTCCAGCGAGTTGTGGTGCATTTCATGGACTTGGGTCGATGTAGAGTCGGATAGGATAGGTGATGGAGGTCGGAGTCGTCGGGGCAGAGCCGGTGGAACTCGCGCGAGCTGCTGCTGTTTCGCGCGAACAGCTGATGCTTCGAACCGCTGCTGCTTCTGCTCCGACGTCGGTCGGCGTGGCTGAGTCGACCGACGGGTTTGGTGGCAGTCGACAGCAGCTCCGGCGAGACGGTGGCTGCCCTGTTTTCTGTTTCACTCGTGTATACAAATATATATATTGTGTATGTATATTGTAGTGTGTATGTAATTTCTCTCCCTCCCCTTTCGTAAATATAAATATATGTGTGTGTGAAATTCTCTTTCTTGCTATATATATATATAAATAAAAAAATATATATATATAAAATAGCTCTCTTTTCTCTCTCCCGTGAAAACACACATATATACATATAAATATAATAATATTATCATTATTATTATTATTATCATTATTATTATTATTATTATTATTATTATTATTATTATTATATACAGACAAGTATATATATATATATATATATATATTTATTATTCTTGTTTAAACTTTTATTTAATTATTATTTATTATGATTTGTTATATTAACTTATTTAATATTTGTGTAACTTGTTCAATTAGCTAATTGATTATGTCAATTAGATTTAACGACATTTCAAGTGTTTATAAATGTTGTAAATTATGTAATCAAATTAGATACGTAATTGGGCGATAAATTATTTTAACTCTTTTAATGTATTGTCGATCATGGGTTTAGCCGTTAATATATAATTGTGCTTTATTCAAGTTAGTTCGTTGACCGTTAACTGGTTAACTTATATAGTTGTGTTTGTAGAAGTCACGTGCATGTCTCGAAGGGATAAATTGTTTAGAAAGTTTTATTTAGTTCCATGCATGCCTTGATATACGAGGAGTGCGTGTCGAACCGTCTGTTGTCAGTCAAATCCAGTCAGTAGAACCAAAACCTTAAATCCTAACACATCAACTAAAAGCTAACTATTTAATAGTTAAACTATGAATTCTAACGTATTTCTATGCCGTATTGATGTTTGAAGGAATCACAAGGAATCACCAACGCTCATCAACTCTATAAATTCATCTCAAATTCATACGCTCTTGAAAAGGTGGGAACTATTTCGGTAAAAATTCAAAAATTGCCTTTTCGAGCGTTAAGCTCATTTTTTTTTTCCAAAATGTGTAATAAAATGTTTTTGTTTTAAATTGACTGTCTATGCCAATATTTTTGTGATTTCATATCTGAACCTCTGGTTGATTAACCTCCCGGAGAGATAAATTTATAAGGTCTGAACCGGGCACCAAGGCTCGCGCTAAACCTTATTAATATTGAAGAGGATTGTTATCCTATGAACGTCGAGCCATTAGCTCCATAATTCTTAGGTCCCTCAGCTGGAGTGCTGACACCTCAAGGTGTGATAAGGAGAGGTACGAGGTACCTATAAAATCGATCGGGTCTCACAGGTACGCCCTGAGATCAGTGCACTAATTGATGACAGTGAGAGGGGATCACACCATTCTCAGCTGTTCATCGTAACTCGGAAGTAGGCCAACTTCCAGTTACAAAAACGGTAAAACAGATATGATTTCATACTAAAATTTGCCTGCAGGGAAGATATAACTGTTTTAGGAATTCACGTTATTTTCAACAAAACCCGTGAATTTCCTGTTTGTGTGGCATAGCTTTCATACTTATAAATGTACATTTTCGGGCATGTTTCCACAGGGTACATTTGTACTCAGCCCCTCGCATTATTTCTAAAATGTGTAGGTTAAAAGGCCAGAGCGAGGAAGAGGAGGTGTGAAGGCGCTGAAGCAGTGATTATCTAATACAAATAAGAGCAAGATCCTGAGATATGCATCTTCATATGCATATCTCCTCTACGTAACTTTCCGCTGCAGTGAACCTCTGAAAACTATAATTTCTTTCCCTCTTGTTAAATTTGAGAATTTACTATAATTATGTAATAACTTCTGGAGATTGTTTCTTTCATTCGTATTATTATTATTATTATATGAATGCGTTGGGATGTAATTGTTCTGTTCATCTTGTTTAATTCATACAACCAGTTGAAGTAATCTTGTTAAATTGGCCAACGCCACTGTAGCGTTCCCAAACAATTTAGAAGGGAAAATTGGGGCGCTACAAAAAGTGTTTTGATCAAGGTTTGAATGGAGTTGAAATTCTAAATCCTATGTATTACTTTTCTCTTTATCTTGATTTAATTCCGCGCTTTCAAAATGGTATCAGAGCCTAGGTGTTTATTTTAAGAAATATTTATATTTATTAGTAATAAGTATTATCCTAACCAAGGGAGGAGACACATAGAAAAATGAATCCGGACGAATGTTCGAGATGCGCAATTTTCAGGGAAATCCTGGAATTAATACAGGGAAATAAACAAGATTACCAGGAAATGCTAATTTACTAGGAGGATAGGTTGAACCATACCATCATTACGGGAATTACCAATGGATGTTGTGATGCAAGCTATGTTCGTATATGTCAACTTGGCATAGATGAATGTTCATGAAAAATCTGAAGATGGCAAGAATATCACGAAGATATTCAAGCCCAACAAGCGGGGCATCAACGAACCCATCAATGATGGAACGGAAGTGTCAGGAGATCATACCTAGATTTAGCGAGATCGAGCCAGACTCGTCCAAACTCTCGATGGATCTGAGGGAGATACAAAAGACGGTACAAAACTATGGCAATAGCATGTAAGGCGTACCACAAAAAGTAAGGGAAATTTCCTTACAACAAGAAGAAATGTTTAATATTTTGTTAGACATTCAGAAAAGGATGCAAACACTAGAACAATCTCAAGCAAGATCTAGTAGAAGAAGGCCGATCGACTTTGGAAACGTAAAAATCTTAGCCAAGGTCAAAGAAGAACCAAAGTTGACGGACAAAGATAAGCTTTGCCAACTGTTAAGAACTATCGAAGAATGACATCATTCGATAGAATACAGCTAGAAGATCTACAAGAATTGGCAGAATCTTTTGCCAATTTAAACATGGTGGATCTGAGGATGAACGCTGTAGATGGAGCACTCGTTCCTCATGGACAACAAATTCCACCTATACAACAGGTGCCGCCAGATCTAGCCCAGCAGCAATAGCAAAATCAGATGCAACAACAAGCACCACCAGAACAAGGTGGAAACCCTCAACCACAAGATGCTGAGATGCGAAATGAGCATGACTTCTATGTTGGGGGGGGGGGTACCGTACAGAGAGGCCAAGAACCAATAATCTCGTAGGAACTAGGGTGCGAAAACAAATCCCAAAGTTTCGAGATACGCCTATAGGAAAGACAAGCTTAGACCCAATTCATCCATATGGTCTGATGCTAGATCTCGATGATATGAACTTCAATGAGATAGAGAAAACGATAGAAGAATGGGCCTCAGCGATGAGGATCGCAGCAGGAACTTTGGACTTGGATAGAGAAGGATTCATCCGATTATGGGAAATGAGTCTGCTAGGGATCACCAAGACGATGTGGGCGATCGAAATTCCAGCAGTCAAAGAAGAAATCCTAAGGCCAGAATCATTCACAGCAAATGTGGATAAAATGGCTTATGGGTTTAAATTCACATTCCTCGAAATGGATCATTGCGGGGAAGGAGGATTGGCCGCCAAGAAGAGGCAAAAGAATGCAAAGGCTATACTCAACTTAAAGCTAATCGACATAGAGAAGGAGTCGATTGATAAATTCTTCAAGCTGTATCACATCTACCAATGGAATTCAGGTGTGAGAGAGAAAATTTGTGCAGAAATCTTCTTCACAAAATTTCCAAGTCCGTGGAAGGAGATGTTCATCGATGAATATGTCCCAGGGAATCCCGATAGTGTCGGGAGACAAATTTCTTTTGTTAAAGAAAAGCTCGCAGATTTGTGTACACAAGCCACTCTACAAAAGAATTACAAGAAGCTCAGGAGGATGAATAAGTATTCCCCTCTGGATTGCTCGGCAAATGATCTACCAACGATCATTGGAAGAGAGGTGTACCAGCCGAGGAAGAGCGAAAGGTATAAAGCTCATCCTTATACTAGAAGAGGAGGTCTAAAAAAAGGATACGCGAAACGCGCTAAAGCTGCAAGTGTACAGACCACTGCAGAGGGCAAGTAA
>JAPKLW010002740.1:0-64198 GCA_026898455.1 Plectranthus barbatus | reverse complement strand
TCTTCTTCATCAGCAATCTCTGTCCTGGTTAGCAGTGCTTTGGTTACGGCTTTAGCAGCGCGTCTTTCAAATTGTTGCTTCAGGCGATCTCGTTCTTCTTTGCTGACCTTCGGACAATCATGCTTCAAGTGATCTGGAGAACCACACTCAAAGCAGGTTCTAATTTTTCGCTCTAAAGAGCGGTTAGAAGTTGATGATGTAATTTCTTTCACTTCCTTTTCGGCCTTTGCTTCATTCAGCATTCTCTGCATTTTCTTCATCTGCTCTTCCAGTTCATTGATCTTTAGATCAATTGCTGGTGTACCTGCACTGGAAGTTCCTTCTTTCGAGGGGGATGCTGGAGTGGTTCTTTCTGGTTTATAGTAAGGTCTTTTCAGCTTGAATTTGTTATAGTCCTTCTTAGCGAAATATGCTAAGTCCTCAGAGTTTCCAGCATAGGTGGAAGCGGCTTGTGCTACAGCTGTTTCATTTTTCTTTGACTGCTGTATTATAAATTCATGAGCTTTGAGTTGAGCAAATACCTCAGATGTAGTCAATTTGTTGAGGTCTTTCTCACTCATGCTTGTGACTTTTGCGAACCAGTCATCTCTTGGATAGAGTTTGGAGATGATTTTATTGTTCATTTCTCCATTGTCATACTTCTTTCCAAGACTCCTTAGTTCTCCAATTATTGTGTTGAAGCGTTCCTCCATGTTTTGAATAGTTTCTCCTGCACGCATAGAAAAAGATTCGTACTTATCTACAGCTACCTGCAGTTTGTTGCGTCTCATTTGATCCGTTTCCTGAGAGGATTCGCACACGTAGTCCCACATTTCTTTAGCAGTTTCCATGTCAAGCGCCTTTTCTTTCATCAACTTTGGAAGAGAGTCAAGAATGAGTTTCTTTGCCACATGCTCTAGTTGGGCTCTCTTCTTGTCTTCACTGGTGTACTCGTCAAATGATTTAGGAACCATTTCAGGTCTTGGGGGTCTTGGTTCTCCTCCAGCAGCATCTTCAGCACGTCCTTGTCCTATAAAGGTGTTAACCTTCATAATCTTGATAGGACCTCTTAACAGTATGTCAGCCATCTCAGGGTGTATGCTCTGAAGTTGTATGAGGGCCATCTTCTTCCAGGATGAGAAGTTCTCTCTGTCATACTCTCCAAGGGAGTGGTTCATCATTTTGTATGCTCTTTGAGTGATTTCCTGAGCTTCGAAAAAAAATGTATAAAAGTGCAAGGAAAGCGATAGATCTGGTCTTAAGGCGACTCAGAAGCAGTCGGTTTTTCAACCTCCTGCTCTGATACCACTTGTTGGTCCCGAAATATCAGAGTCGTCGTGTTTTAAAGTTTAACACGAAATGCAGCGGAATAGATTAAAGTCACTTGCACTTAATATTGTTATCAGCAAAATATTTTCTTAACTCAAGTTGATGTTAATGTTAGTTTGCAGATATACACTAGCAACTCTGTTGCTAGGTTTTAAATCAACCTTTGAACAGCAAACTAATAAAACAGTAAGTAAAGCAGTAAATGAACACAAGATTTATAGTGGTTCGATCAAATAGATCTACGTCCACTCCTTAGCCGAAGCGCTAAGAATTTCACTAGAAAAGTATACAGAGTACAAGGAATCGCCTTTCCAGTTAAGTAGGCAGTGAGCTTTCGGCCTGGCTACTTGACAGCTATCCTCCGTGAATCTGAACTTCTCCGAACACAGCTCCGGGCAAGTCAAGGGCGCACCTTCGTAAAACTTGTCCTTTGCTAATGAGGCGTTTATAGTTTGCCTCGGAACTTGATAAGTCTGCGGCTAGTGCCCGTGAGAGTCACAGTTTTTTCAAGAGTGACTGTTGGATTCCTTTCTGAAAGAAATGAATCCCAATGATTGAGATATCCTTGAATGCAATCAGGAATATCTTCAATGGAGTGTCAGTACTTCAATGAACAACACCACAGGTTGTTGAGAGTCTTCAGATAGACTTTAAGATGGCTCTCAACTGACTACTTTTAAGGATCACTTTGTCAAGGGAATCTTTAGCTTGAGCGTTCGTGAGTAAAGTGATAAGAGCACTTGTAGATTTGTAAAAGCAGTAGTCTATCCAGTTCTTGAATTCTGCCTTTTATAGTTGGAGATTCAAAACTTTGAATCTCCATACCCGTTAGACACAACGGCTTCTTTCTTCCAAGAATGGATTAAACTGGTAGAACGCCTTTCTGGGTGGAGATGTACTTCCCAGACTACTTGGGGAAAGTCTCGTCCCTTGTGCGTCCTTTTTGTCAGAGTCGCAGCTTGGCTTCAACGTTGCTAAAAGAATATTCCTTGAGATCCTTTGACTTGTTTTATGTGTGATTCTTCATTGATTGCTGAAACGTGTGAATGCTAATTCCTTAGCATTCTAACGTTCTTGTTTGTCAACTTCTCTAGCAGTCTGTGAGTTTGACCTTCCGAGTCATCTTATTTTCTCTGCTAGGGAATCTTCATAGCACACTAGTCTATTACAACTCGATGTTTAACTTATACAGGACTTTTACAAGTTGCGTTAGACTTTCTAGATTTCAGCAAATGATCGACCAACTAGATAAGGTTTGATCCAACAAAACCTTTTACAAATAAGTCCTAAGGAAGATTTTAGGGATAATTCCCAACAAATATCCTGTTCATGCACGCCCTCAGGGAAATGGAGATCCCAGAGGGGAAGATTGTTCGCTCCCAAACGCCCTTAATTGGATTCAACGGCGGCGTTCAGATGACTGTTGGGACAATAGTCCTCCCAACCTATTGTGGGGGGGCACACTACGACGTATCCTTCATGGTCGTAGACGCTCCTAGCGCCTACAACGCGTTGCTGGGGCGACCTTGGTTGCACCAATTGAAAGCAGCCCCTTCAACCTTCCACCAAGTCGTCAAGTTCTCGACGACCGGAGGAATCTGCACCATCCGAGGGGAGCAGAACGCCGCAAAAGAATGTTATTACACGAGCTTCAAGGCGGTGTGCACCCAACAACATTTCCTCAGAAGCGAGCCACTTCCACTTGCGGGGGAGTCGGAGGAAACAGAAGAGGTCGGGCTCGACCCAGAAAATCCCACCAGGAAGACAAATATCGGGGCAGGGTTAGAGCCGAGTATTCGGGACGAGTTGATCGACTTTCTTAGCCAGAAGAAAGGGGTGTTCGCATGGTCACACAAGGATATGGTCGGCATCGACCCCAAAGTGATGACACACAAGTTGCAGGTCGATCTGAACCATAAGCCAGTACAACAAAGGAGGAGAAAATTCCCCGCGGAGAAGAACGAAGCGATCAATGAGGAAGTGCAAAAATTACTTGATACCGGATCCATCCGGGAAGTAAAATACCCGACATGGCTAGCCAACGTAGTAGTGGTGAAGAAGAAAAACGGGAAGAACAGGGTCTGCGTGGATTACACTGATCTGAACAAGGCATGCCCGAAAGATCCTTATCCACTGCCCCACATCGATTGTATTGTCGATGCTACCTCTGGGCACGAGTTACTCAGCTTCATGGACGCATTCTCGGGGTACAACCAGATACTCATGCACCCAGAGGACCAAGAGAAGACAGCCTTCATGACGAGCAAAGGGATATACTGCTACAAGGTCATGCCATTCGGACTCAAGAACGCAGGATCAACATACCAGAGGCTTGTGAACAAGATGTTCGAACCACTCATTGGAAAAACGATAGAAGTCTATATAGATGATATGCTTGTAAAATCGAAGTCCGCAAAAGACCACGTCGACCACCTGCGCCAGGCATTCAAAATTCTCAACAAGTACAGAATGAGGCTGAACCCCGCTAAGTGCACGTTCGGGGTAGCCTCCGGCAAATTCTTGGGGCACGTAGTCACCAAGCGGGGGATAGAAGCTGATCCTACTCAAATCAGGGCAGTCCTAGGAATAGCACATCCAGGGAATCCAAAAGAGGTCTAAAAATTAACGGGACGGCTAGAAGCCCTCAGCCGCTTTATTTCCAGATACTCGGACAAGACTCATGAATTCTTCCAAGTTCTTCGCAAAGGAAAGAAGTTCGAATGGACGGAAGATTGTGCAAAGACACTGGAGCAGCTGAAGGATTACCTCGCCAGTCCGCCACTTCTAACGAAACCAGAAAAAGGAGAAACGCTACTACTCTACTTATCCGTGTCAGAGCATGCGCTCGGAGCGGTCCTCGTGAAAGAAGCCGCTGCAGCGGCCAGTCCATTATGCAAGCAAACCACTACTCGACCCTGAAACAAGGTACACGGCGCTCGAGAAGCTGGCATTGGCGTTAGTAACAGCATCACGCAAGCTGAGACCATACTTTGAGTCTTATCCAATCAAGGTGGTCACGTCCTACCCGTTACGTACCATATTTTCAAAACCGAGCCTCTCAGGCCGATTGCTAAAATGGGCGGTAGAGATCGGAGGTTACGGCCTCAAATTCAAACCGCGAACTACTATTAAGTCGCAAGTGCTGGCTGACTTCATCGCTGAGTTCACCAGCAACCTCCAGGCCGACGCGGAAAAAGAAATAGCAAACTTAGAGGTCGGAGAGGCAGCCGCGGAACCATGGGTGCTGCAGGTGGATGGATCGAGCAACGTTCATGAAAACGGAGCGGGAATAAGACTCTGAAGCCCGACGGGCGAAGTATTCGAGAGGGCAATCCGATTGAACTTCGAGGCCACAAACAATGAAGCAGAATACGAAGCACTGATACGGGGCATGCAGCTGGCAAAAGAGCTCGGAGCCCGCCGATTACAGGTGCAGGCGGACTCCCAATTAGTGGTAATGCAAGTAGAAGACCACTTCCAAGTGAAAGAGCCTAGATTGCAGAAGTACTATGACCTGGCGAGGAAGATAAGGGAGGAGTTCGAAGACTGTGAGATGAAGCACATAGCGCGAGAAGAAAATGCCGAAGCAGACGCGCTGGCTAATCTAGCCTGTTCAAAATAGCTGAAACAGAACAGACCGATTATGATATCCTGGGCCGAAGAGCCAGCCGCGATGGAAGCGGAAGTAATGGATCTAACGATCGGAGAGTCGTGGATAGGTCCGATACTAACATACTTGGAGTCAGGGGAGCTACCAGCAGACAGAACCGAGGCGGTTCGATTAACCAGGCTAGCGGCAAAATACACAATCCACGATGGAAACCTGTACAGAAGGTCGATCGAGGGACCCCTCCTCAAGTGCCTTGAACCTACAGCAGGACAGGTGATCTTAATGGAAATACACGAAGGTGATTGCGGAAGCCACCAAGGAGCTAGACCGCTGGCCCACAAAGTAATCTCAGTCGGGTTCTATTGGCCGACATTGCGGAAAGATGCCAAGAACTATGTACGGAGTTGCGAAGCATGTCAGAGGTTCGAAGTGACGAATCAAAGCTATGCAGAGCCACTTCATGCCACGACAGCAACTTGGCCCTTCATGGCTTGGGGGATGGACATAGTGGGGAAGCTGCCGAAAGGAGTTGGGCAGAAGGAGTACATTTTGGTGGCCACCGACTACTTTACCAAGTGGGTCGAGGCAGAAGCCTTTGCCAACGTGAGAGAACAAGAAGTGATCAAGTTCCTGTGGACTCACATACTCTGCAGATTCGGGATACCAAAGGAGATCAGAACGGATAACGGGACACAATTCACAGGATGGAAGGTGCAGGAGTTCTGCGACCGGTACAACATCAAGCTCGTGTTCTCAACACCAAGGTACCCAGAAGCTAATGGGCAGGCCGAATCAACAAACAAAACTATCATGGCCACGATGAAGAAGAGGCTCGAAGCACATAAAACAAAGTGGGTGGACGAACTCCCTGGCGTCCTATGGGCCTATCGAACCACTCCTAGAACATCAACAGGAAGCTCCCCATTCGCCCTAGCCTATGGTGAAGAAGCCGTCATTCCAGCGGAAGTCCGAGGCGGCAGTCTACGCATCGAAGCTTGCCAAGAGAAGGAGAATTACGAAAAATTGCTCAAGGATCTGGAGCTGATCGACGAAAAGAGGGACCAGGCACTGCTTAAAATAGCGCAGAGAAGAAAGCAGGTCGAGAAGTTCTTCAACAAGAAGGTCCGCATGCGAACTTTCAGGGAAGGAGAATGGGTACTCATAAAGGTTTTTCAAAATACCAAGGACAAAAGCCAAGGAAAGCTCGCACCCACTTGGGAAGGACCCTACAAAGTTACCAAGGTAGTAGGGCGAGGAGCTTATCATTTGGAAGATCACGATGGAAGGGAGATTGGGAACAGTTGGAATATCAAGCACCTGAAGAAGTACTACTTCTGAGGAAAACCCAGCCGATCAAGCACGGCCTCGCAGTATCACTTTTACAGCTTTTCTTCACTTCGTGTTATCTGTTTCTAGTTACATTTAAATGCTCGCATCTTTTTCGAATTTCACTTATAAACGCACTGGTTTCTCCGTGAATCATGCCTAAATGTACTAGCTTTACTTTGCAGTTCGATGCACTATCTCTTACATTCGTTTCGATTAATTACTGACTTGAGCGTCGGAGGGGCGATGCTTTGGCATCGCCCAGCCCCTCACGATTCTCTTTCGCAGAACTAGGGAAAGCTGGTGAACCTCCAAGGAACCGAAAAATCAGAGCGGATAAACTGATAAACACACTCCGCTCTCTCTCTCTCTCTCATCCCAATTCGCTATTTCATTTATTTCCGACAAAATTACTAACTTAAGCATCGGAGGGGCGATGCTTCGGCATCGCCCACCCTGACCACTGCTGATTTGAACAGGCACTCGAAAGTAAAATTGCGAAAGAAAAAATCATAGCATCCAAGGATGCAAAAACGGTGAAGCGGATTGAAACGAGAAATACAACGTTATACAGGAAAAGCAATAATTTGTTCGTGCAGAAAGAGAAGGATTAAAAAGTTCAAAAAAGTTTATGAACAATCAGGCAGCGGCGGCATCATCTGGAGTCGGACCGGACCCCTGATCCACAGTCTGAACAGGCGTCGGACCGGGCTGCTCCCTCGGGCCATCACCTCCTTGAGAAGCATCCTCGAGCAATTTTTTATCTTGCTCGATGCACTGCTGCTCGGACTCTTTCTCCTGCTCCACCTCACATTCCTCCTCCGGCTCCGGCTCATCCAGCATGCTGAGATCGAGGTCCGGGAACTTCCAGGAAATCTTTTCCCGGACCTCACTTTCGATCTGCTCGGAGAGGGTCTACAAAGAGGTTAGACGAGTTAAGGAATCCAAAGGGAGCAAAAGTCCAGTAAGAAACGTACCTCGTATGTTTCAGTGAAGTTTGGAGAGGTGATGAGGGCCTCGAAGTCCAACCCCTCGCCCGTATGCATGAGAGCAATTCGCTCCTCATACTTCGCCACTTCAGCGGTGTAGCTCTCCCGCTGGGTCTTCAGCCGGGAATCAAGCGAAAGGAGCTGCTCGTTCCTCACCTTGAGGTCTGCGGCCAGCTTCTCAGTGTCAGTCCTGGCGATGGAGGCCACCCGACGAAGGTCATCAAGTTCGGCCTGAGTGGCCTCCGCCTCCTTCCTCGCGGCTTCAGCCCGGCCCTCCGCTGCGGCCACTCGATTCTCCGCCTGATTGAGCTTATCGTTCAGGGAGTCCACGTACCTCCTCAAAGAGTCCCGCTCCTTGCGAAGGTCGAAGATCTCCCCGACGCACCTATCTCCAAACACGTCGAGCTCGCGATGGATTGCATCGAGCTCCACCTGGGCCTGCCAAATAAAACAAGAATCAATGGCTATCCACAAGCAATTAAGGCGAGCAAGCAAGGCACTGTTAGTCCCTGGAGCTGGAGCAGCTGGTACCGCGCCAGCCGCGCCTGGGCAGTCCCGGCCTGATCCACGCCCGATGGGTTCGTCAGAATCTGCCGGGCACGGACCAGAAAAGAGTCCACCACCGGGTCCGGAGGGCTAGCCACGGGAACCACGGCCCTATCAGGGTTCTCGTGCCTCAACCCATGGTCCCCGGAGCGGTGGCGGGTACGACGGTCGGAGTCCTCCGACCTTCTCTCCTTTCGCCTCTCCCGATTGTTGGGCTTCGGCGGAGGCTTCTGGCGGGAGGTCTCAGTCAGCTCCGCCCCCTGGGGGATGAAAGGCGGAGGGGGTGGAGGCACGGGAGATGGTGGTCTTCCTGTCTCCACGCGCTTCGGAGGACGGCGTCGAGCCTCCTCCTCCTCCCTCGCCCTCTTCTTATCCCTAAGGGCGGCGGCAACACGGTCCGCAGGAACCTGAGAGCGGCGGCGCGTCATCTCTGCAGGCAAGGCGTAAAGCTCCCCCTTGCCGTTCAGATAGGTAGTCGCCGTAACAAAATGCCTGTTCTGGACAACGGGCCACTCCCTATCGCCTACTGTGATGTCGTAGGCTCGGTCGACCCTCGCCTGCTCCTCCTGGGTAAGCACCGGGCGGGGATGATCTGCAAAAACAAAGTAGCATCAATCAGTTAAGTTCGAAAAGAATGAAACCAGCTCACAAACCACCAGGAACCCACGGATGGGGACACCGTCGTGTCGAATGAACTCGGGGAACTGCTCGCTCATCTTGAGGTAAAAGAAGCTCGTCCACCAACCCGGGGAGTTTGACGGGGGCTTCTTGATCAAAGTTGAGTACCCGGTCGACCACCGGGTAAAGTAGTAATAATGCTTATCCGCGCACTGGTTGAACCGGTATATGTAGTGCCACTCCCTAACTGACGGGCAGCCTAGCCCGAGATCCATCCACATCAAGAAGACCCCAACCAAGTGGCACCAACAGTTCGGCGCAAGATGGAAAGGGGAGAGGTTATAGGAAGCAAGAACCTCGGAAAAAAAGGGGTGCACGGGCAACCCGACCCCGTTCTCCATCACCGCCGTATAAAATGCCACATGACCTGGAGGGGGGTCGAAACAGCGATTCGACGGACGCGGTATGCAGAACCGCACATCTTTGACAGGAATAGTATCGGCGAGGGCCCATAGCGCCTCCCTGGTAACCGTCGATGCTGCGCCCAACACCCGGTGTGCACGCCAGTCCTCCGGAAGAACGTAGTCTCCAGCTAGCTCCAGCTCAGCCGTCCCCTCCTCTTCTTCACCCCCGTCTCCGGCTGCCCGGCCAGACCCACTGGCCTCTCCACCGGTGATCGCCCGCTCCATCCGACCAAACCTCTCGGCCAACACCCTGTCATCCTCGGAGTCAGAATCAGTGCTCGGCACGGTGCGACTTGCGCTGGGACCTGCCTTCTCTGGTCCCTGAAATAACAGGCTCCAGTCGGGGCCGGTAAAGTCCTGGGCACCCGGAGCCCTAGGTGGCGAAGGGGTGAAAGGGGGCATCGAACCCTCGCGGTTTTGTGATTCAGAACTCATCATACAAACCAAAATAAATCAACCTAGAAAAAGAAAGAAAAGGGGGGAGGTGCGAGCCCCGGTCAGCCCAACTCCCCGCCGGAAAACCAATCCCCACGACGAAACGAGACTCGAAAATTACTGAAACAGGACAAACGAAGACAAATGTTTAAAGATTTTACCTACGAAAGGAAGGAAGAGGTGGTGTCGTTTCTTGATCGGAATGAGTAGAATCGCCGCTGGAAATCGCGAAGAGAAAGAAGAAAGTTTGCTTTGGAAAAAGTGGGAGGCACGAACCCCAATCGACGGTTATTAACTCTGAACGCCTTTCCAACTTCTCCCAAAACTGCCCCCGGCTTTTACGGAAATTACGTAACTGCCATTGGCTTTGCCGCCCAAATTTCAAAGTCACTACAGGCAGCTCGACAAAAGCAGTTCGACGAAGATAGTTCTCCAAAGAACAACTATCTAAAACAGTCCGAATAAAGCCGGACCGCAAAAAAAAAATTATTTGCCAAGGGTATATACGCCCAAGAGCATACTAAAAGACCCCATAAACACGAGTATAACTCACCGGGGGCTCACCAGGTGGCCAAAAAATATTGAGGCAGAACCCGAACTGCCCAAGATGAACGTTGTGGATTCGGGCCCGCAACGATGGCACCCGTAGCAGCTCTTATATGACTGCGCGGGCCAGGACCCCCACAGAGGAACCGGTCCTGGAAGCCCGGAGGCACCTAAAAGGTACTCCGAACAGACACCGAGCTATCCACCGAAATAGCTCGAAGGGTCACAACCTGGGAAACTCTTCCGTGCAACGGACCATTAACTCTCGACTCCACTGATCACTCCAGAAACTGATAAGTCGAGTCGAAGGGGCTATTATTGGAGGTCCGGACCAGATCCGACCCGGCCCAAGCGTAGAAATCGAACTCATGCAGCGCTGGCCAACTGTCGACCTCAACACAAGGGGATTTGGTTCGAAGTAAGCAGTCCAAAGTGAGCAGTTCGAAGCCGACAAGGGACCCGAACTACTTCTAAAAGCAGCTCGATTCGACCCTCCGACCAAGTAGACACAGGGGGAAGTTCGGTGAGACAAAACCCGAGATTATCTCAACCGCCCAACAGCCACTACGCGGGAAAATAGGAGCCACCATACCCACTACCTACCAACCACCCCGGCAGTTACAAGCTCAAGACGTGGCTGAGGGTGCGAAATCCTAGGGTTTTCAGCATCCCTATAAATATATCCAAGTATTCGCGGCAGCGGGGATGGACGGAGAGAGGCTAGCTCATAATACACTTTCATTAGTTGTTTATTATCTTTTCTTGAAGGGTTGTTGTTAGAGTCTTTTTCTGTTGATAGCTAGTCTTTTACCCTCACCGCAAACTGTAATACGTCGTCATTCATCCTGTAAAAGTCTTCGTTATATATTATAGTTCTCGGGGCTCCGATTCCCTACAAAATTCGAACCTCAACAGATGGTATGAATCATCGAAACCAAAACTTTTCACGGATGAAGAAGAAACCAAAATGGATCCACTCTGATTTGGGATATGAATGTTGAAATACAATGAGAATGTATGAGAAGATTTTGATATTTATAATATAAATTTAGTCTATTTATGTTAATCTAAATTTAAGGCATGATTTTAGCCAATTTAAAATCAAAGCTCCTACCATTTTAAAAAATCTACCATATCAAATTATCTTTAAAATCAATCAAATAATTGATTTACTGAATTTTTAATATGAATGATATATTTATAGGGTATTTCATTTAGATAGATTCTAAAATCATATACGTGTTTCCATATCTATCTATTTATAAGGATTTATAATTTGTAGAAGTATATTAGAAATGTATTAAAAAATAGGAGAATTGTCGATTCAGGACCCAAAAGATAATTTAATTATTAATTCAGGACTCGAAAGATGATTTATCAATCCAGGGCCCGAAAGATCAAACAATTCTCAATCCAAGACCTCAATATCAGGTCCTAGATTGAGAATTGTATAATCTTTCGGGTTCTGGATTGAGAATTTTTGTGATCTTTCAAGTCCTGGATTGAGAATTAATTTTTTGGGTCCTGAATCGATAATTAAATTATCTTTCGAGGTCCTGAATTGATAAAACTCCTAAAAAATATTATATTTGTGATTTTTGTGTACAATCATAAAGTAACGAATTGTCGTTATTCCATATTTCAATGCCATTAATTCATCATTCACTTTAATCTTTTTTAATCCTCAATTAAGTCACTTTTATATTTATACACATTTTTCTTCAAAATATGCTCAAATTTTCCTTAATTATCATAATATTAATTATCCTAATTTACGGTGATGATTTAAAGTAATTATCTTAATTTACGAAAATAATATTTATACATGTGATTTATTAACCATGTGCATGATAGACAAAATTTTGTCTATACGGCAATTATCATTTAGTATTGATAAAATTGGCATGATGAAATGAGTGAAATAATAATTGAGGAATAATTGATTATAATCTCATGCATATTGTACGGGAATAATAATCCAAGAAAAAAAATAATCTAAAGGATTTTTTCATATTACAAAATATATTGATATCTTAAAGATTTTAAATAAAATCTTGTAAGATTTCTAAATTTTACTTAATACATAATTCCATTTTGCATTAAAATAAATATCATGGAAAATAATAATTCCTACATACATTGTTGTACGCCTAATTCCATAATTCAATTATGTTATAACAAATTATTGTGCACATCTAATTTTCTAATATGAATCTAATTCAATCCGATAATATTTTCCTAAAGTTGAAAATTGATTTTGTTATAGAAATAATAATTAAAGTCAAATCAATCTAATTGATTTCTAATTGATTTATACATACTTTCTTAAAATAATAAATTAATTTCAGAGAATTAATAATTAAGGAAAAAATAATCTAGCTGATTTACACATATTTTCCTAAGATATTTAGATTAAAATATTACATTTTTTTTAATATTTGATTGTAATTCAACACATGAAATAATTATAGAAAGTTTTATACAATAATTAATGAATTAAATAGTTAAATTAATGATCAATTAATGCAACTTAATATTTCCAAAATTTGTCTCCGGTATTGTTTTAATATATACTAGTATGGCACCCGCGCCGATGCGCGGGACAATTAAGTAATTTGTTTAACAATATTATGTTCACTTATATTTGTATAAAAAAACATGCAAAATTTTTTAAAAATATGATTTCAGATAATATATGTGCACAAATATATAATATATTTTATACATTCTGAAATACTTCCTTATATACAACATTAGCAGTACATGAAAAACTAAGACTATCATCATCACTTCCTAATATCTTGAGGCTGCTTCTAGTTGTAACTCTGGAAATAACTACATACAATGGACCATGAGTAAAGATAGGTGTATTCAATAAAATATCAACACGTGATAAAGATTGTCACTGACTCTTATTAATAGTCATGGCATATGAAATAATAAAAGGGAACTGTATTCTCTGAAACTTGAATGACAACCGTATATAAGAAGGTATCAGAGTCATTCTCGAAATAAAAAAAATAATATGAGTACCCACTTTGAGTATCATCTTATGATTTGACAATCTCGTACATTTCAAGTCATTCAAATATTCAGGTGTGTGCAAATCAGTCAACACATTCATCAGTCCATCAAATTTACACATACTATCTGAACTTAAATAAACTCTACTGTCAGACAGATATTATGATCCATCATGTATTGATTCACCGAATCAACAATATCCATTTTTGGAGCCAAAATGGCTCTATCTTGCAAATATGATAAATCATTATTGCCAGATAATACATTAGGATACGCACTTTTGACAATTACCTCTACAGGGTCTCCAGAAAAGTTAAGGTAAATATCAAGTGGTATTTGGACATTTTCTTATCCATCATTATCACCATCTCTAATTGATGCAACCCACTCTGAGAATGTTTTTAATTTTGAGGCTTCAACTTCAGAACCCATATTTTGGAGTCGCATATTTTTCGTCAACCTCAAAACTATCACATATTTCCATAAATATTATGAATTGATAGTGACATTGACAATGTCTTTTCTTTTTTCCTTCGGTATAACAGATAATATTTGTCCAAAATCACCACCAAAGACCATTGTTTTTCCTCTAAATGGTAGCTTGTATGATGAATTATTCTTAAACCGCATTAGGTACTTCAAGGTTCGATCAAGAGCTTCAAAACAATACTTATGCATCATAGGAGCCTCATCCCAAATAATAAGCTTGCAATTTATAATCAATTCAGCTAATTTAGTTCATTGTCTTATTTTGCAAGATGAATTCTCATTAGGAGTCAGTGGAATGGAAAATCTCAAGTGAGCAGTTCTTCCACCATGCAACAACAAAGATGTTGTTATGCTTGAAGCGACATTTAGAACTATGTGACTTTTACATCTTATTGCAGCGGATAAGGTCTTCCAAAAAAATGTTTCACCGGTACCACCATAACTATAGACATAGAATACTGTAGAACCATCTAATTCAGCTTTTTCCAAGCAGTCTACATGTTCAAATGCTAACTCTTTACGGTTATAGTTCATTTCATCCATTATTAATCGATTCCCACTTTCAAAGAAATATTGAACTTGGATAGGGAAGCTCACTGAAATCTTTAAGATTTGTTCTGGTCTTTTGCATATTTTCTCAAGTTCGACCAGCGTGAGATTCTTTATATCTTCAACCCACAATATAAGAGCTGCAAAATGTATAGTTTAATTAAAAAAATAAATAATGTTAACAAATTAATCTTTAGAATCTTTGCGCCTTTTATAAAGTATATCATCCGAAAGATAAGTCCAACATACCTCCCATACAACTTCAGGTTTGCTCATCGACTTTGCAGTGAGTTGATTGCTAAATAATCGTCTAATAGACTCTGAAGTCTCCCAATCATTTGCTTCAATTATTCCATTAACGAACTCTTTATCATCTTCCAACAAACCTAAAGCAAAGCATGCATCTCGATACGACTCATACTGAACTCCATTTATAAACATCAATACATCATGTCCTTGTGGCATTCAACACCACGAACAACATTTATCAACATTATGATATAGTACGAATCACCACTTCCTGGGGTAACATAGTAGCAACTTCTTATTGACAAAACCCTGTTTTCTTGGAACCCATTCTCTTATTTTCTTTTTCCACACAAATTTTGTTGGAAAATCAATATAAGTAAACTCTTTAGCTTGTGGGTATTTCTTGTTTGCTTCAAACCAACCGCGAAACATGCTACGACCAACACTTGGTTGATTGACTACATATTTTATCTCATCTTTGTCATTGCAATATGTTGTTCATTCTTTAAGTGAAAACTTAAACGCTCAATCGGAGGATCTCTAAAATTAATATCAAATCCAAAAGTTCTCCAAGCTGCCTCACACGGTGAAATATACCTACAATTATAGTACATTTTTATTTCATCTATTGATTCTCCTTGTTTAAGATCTTTTTTTGTTCTCTCACAAAACTCAGTTGCAGCTAGATCATTTCCCTTATTTATGTACTTAAAGAGATACTTGATAGATCTCAATTGATTGCACCATTCCACGTTCATGTGAGCTCCATACTTGATCAGTAGATATTTGTTGTGTGGAACAACATATCTATTATCCAAATCAACTCCATTTTTGTTAATCGTCCTCCCATTATTCATGCGCCTGTATTGATGATAGCCATCCTGATTACCAGTGCTCTCTTCCAAGAATATTTTTGGAAAATGCTTTGTACATTTACGTGCAGCTATGCTAGGTGAATTCATTCGAGCAATACCACATGGTCTGTGAATCATGAATTCAGAAACAATTTTGCAATATCATTCATCTTCATTTTTATCGGGTATTTTAGCTCATATAATCTTATCTGTATCAGAACCTTTTTATAAATGGAATAAGTAAATATTTTATAGATAATATTATAAAATATGGTATGAATCGTCAATTTGCATTAGGAATTGATTGTGAATTAAAAACTTACCTATTTGATGGAATGATTTTTTGTTATATAGATTCTTAATTATCATGTAAACTTAAAATTTCAAAATCAAAATCTCAAATATTGATACATATTTAGTTGAAAAAAGGGAGGAAACTGCATATCTAACAAAATATATTGATAGATATTTAATATTATTACTCAAGTGAACATTTATTTTTTTGTTGCAATTAAAAATTAATATTTTTATATATTAATGTACATTTAGTTTTGTAATTTAGAAATATTAAATAAATTTTTTATTTGACATATATCTAATTAAAAATAAATAAACGGATTGCATATCTATTACATTATATTTACACATATTTGATAAATTTATAAATTAAATTAATATTATCACTCAAACCAACATTTAATTTTAATTGCAATTATAAATTAATTTCATTTCATATTTTAACGTTCATTTAGTTTTATAAGCTTAGTATATGTTAATGAAGATTTATTAGCAATATCAATTGAATTTGATTTGATACACACTTAGATCAAATAATTATTAGTTAAATATTTTGAAAATGGATTAAGTAAATTGTGAAGGGAGTTTATAAATTATTTTATTTTCTAAAAATTTCTTAAATAGATTTTATTAAAATTTTTATTAATTTAAAAAAAATAGAATATTGGTGGATCTTTTACATCACTAAGTTGCATTATATTTGTGAGTACCATACAATTTCATTTAATATTTTTAGTTAAAATTTTATTTAATAATAAAAAACATTAAGTGTTTTATTTTATCTTAATTGTTCAATTAAATCAATATTTAAAATCAAATTATTGTTATGTTTGCACTCACTTTGAAGTTTCATTTATTTATTTTTTTCAAACAGTTTTGTTTAATAATATTTTTAATTTAACTGCTTAATATTTAAATGATTCATAAAATTAATATTTAAACAATGAAAACCAAAATAAGATTTCTATTATTTTACACCCATTTTTTTGATTTTATTTACTATTCTTAAGTCATTATTTTATTTAATATTATTTTCTAAATAATAGTGTCAATATTTATAAAAAATAATATTTAAATAAATAATATCACAAATCGATTGCACTTGTATCCATTGTTAGCTAATTTACTGCCACATTATGAAATTATATAATACTCTTATATTACTTATTTTATTATTTTAATTGAATGTCACATTCTGAATTTATATAATACTCTTCAATTGCTAATTTTATTTCCCATTGAGATGTTTTTCTACACTGATTACAATATAATTGTATGTATAAATTTTTTGCTCGTAAAAAAATCAATAAAAGCATAAAAATTCAAAAGAAAAGAAAAGAATGAACGAAAGAAAAAGACTACAGTCGAGAGTTTATAACAAAAAATTATCTGTAAAAAGGAAAAAAAAAAAAGATGAACCATACCTTGCAAAATACAATTGGTCTGCTGATCTAACGTATAAAAGTGAAACTTCGAGCAAATATACATTGTTTTGATATTGTCTTCCTCTTCACAGAATACTATTCCATTATTTGAATCTCAATTTAAATCCAAATAATTTGATCTACAATAATAACAAAAGAAAGAATACTAATCTAAACAAAGATGTACAATTAAAAATATTATTTGAGTGGTAATAGAGAATTGATGAAAGGCAAAAACTTGCGTTAGGCAGGCCTAAACGGTTTAGGCGGGTTTTATCTTACCCAAATGGGTTCACCCATCCCAAATAGGGTATATTATATGGGTTTGGGATTGGGTTAATGGATAAAACCCACCTAAATCATGGGTTAATGGATAAAACCCGCCTAAATCGTTTAGGTCTGCCTAACCCAAGACCTTTCTCTTGATGAAATTGTAAATGGGGAGCTCATATTTATAGTGTGAATATAACAATGAGAATTCAAAGCTTGATTTTATTTTGCCATGAATCCCCATGATTTAAGGATTGTATTAATTTGATTACCAAATTATTGCCAAAATATTAGTCAATCAATTTTACAAATATCATAATTTTATTTGTTTTGATATATTGTCATATTCATTAAATCATTTCCATAAAATGATTAATGTCTACTCCTAATTACCTAAACTGAATCTTATTCATTTTGATCCATACTTTCCAAAATCCAAAAATTAATGTCTAGCATGGGAAAATTATATTTAAAGTAAAATGAATCTAATTGATTTATTAATATTTGCATCAAATATTAATAGGGAATTAGTAATTAAAGAAAATCCAATCTAATTGGTTTATACATATTTATTAAACTATTTAGACTAATTCTAGTTTATAATGTGTAACCTTATTTTTTTTATAATCTGAGATTATAATTATAACTATTTGTATTAAAAAATATATTAATGGAAAATAATAATTCCCACATACATTGTTCTACACCTAATTCCCTTATTATGAAGTAACTGATTAATGTACACATCTCAATTTGATAAACATTTTTCGGAAGTTGAAAATTGATATATGTTATGGGAATAATAATTAAAGTAAAATCAATTCAATTAATTTCTAATGAATTCATACATAATTTCCTAAAATAACAAATTACTTTTAGAGAATTAATAATTAAGGAAAATATAATCTAGCTGATTTATACATATTTTCTTAAGATATTTAGATTAAAATATTACATTTTTCTGAAATTTTGATTATAATTCAATTGATTAAATAATTATAGAATGTTTTACACAATAATTAATGAACTGTATAGTTAAATTGATGAACAATAAATGCAACTAAACTTACCATTTTATGTATCCGGCCTTACTTTAATATATATATAGATATAGATAATAATAATAAGATAGGGTAAATGAGCACCAAATCGTATTCGTAGAAGGACTATTCTCAATTTAATAATAAAAAAAAAAACTCTCCCAATAAAATGATGTTAAGTATTAAGTAAGAATATATTTAAGCTTTCAGATTGATAATACTAGCGATCGAAATTAAAGTCATCGATTATCAAAAATATTTTTAAACATAATATATATTACAAAAAACATAATACTATATCATTAACTATAAAATACTCCCTCCGTTTCGATTATATAGTACACTTTGATCTTGCACGTTTGCCAAAAATTATTTAATATTTAAACAAACTTCCAACATTATTCATATTTAAAGCATTAATTAACCTTTTATTTTCATAATATTACATATAATATTCTCATTTTCAAGATTATTCAAGGATATAATGGTAAATGACCATATAAAAATAATATCAAATATAAATTTTGGACTATATAATTGAAACACCTTAAAATAATAACCCGAACTATATAATTAAAACGGAAGGAGTATAAGTTTTATTATTGCAAAGGCGACAAAATTTAATGCAAGTGGGGGGTTGGGCACTCTAAATTAAGGGGGGTGGCGCCTCGCCGCATTTGCTTCTCTAATTTGAATTTTCTAATATTGTATTCATTTATTTATTGCCGACCATATGCCTAAATACACATGCAACTGCAATATCAAATTATACAAAAATTTGATTAGACTTATACAATTGAGTGATACTAATTAATTAACGAGTTAAATAGTGTTCGGTTTATAAACTTGTAAGTTATCATAAAAATTACTAACCTTATAAAAACAGAATATTCTTTTTATAATTATGTATGATAGCTGGTTTATAATAATAGTTGTAAGAAAAATATATATTTAAGTGTGTAGATACAATGAAGACAATTATTATTTTTAAATAATAGTAGATATTTAAATTGGGAGCTTCATGGGCAAAACAATCTAATAAAATTATATATATATATATATATATAGAGGGTTGCATTATATGGTTACCCATACCCCATATGTTATATGAGGCCAAATCCTAGCCTTTAGATCAACATTTGAACGCTCCAGATTGAACTAACAACTTAAAAAAATTCGCTACATTGTCTTGTGTTTTCTACTACATTATTTGGTTATAATAGTAATTTTCACACTCAGGGTTTAGTAATCACGTGAAGCATGAATCACATCCCTCAAATTTGTATTTTTCTCTCTCCTCTAGAATTTTTATAAAACTTTAAATGATCACAACTCACTCAATTTAAATTATTTTTTCACATATTATATATCAAATTAAAGATAATTTAATTATCTTTCAAACGCAATCCCTATTGCATATGTTCCGAATAGGATAATCGCAATAAAACTAAACAATGTAATAGCTAAAGCCAAATGATGTAGCAAAATATAAAGAATAATGCAATGACATATTATATTTACCGAATTTCGACGTTGTTCGTATAAAAAATGGGAATAATCTTGATTTCACTGTTGTGGTTGCATTTTATAGATAAAAAAGAGTCTAAGTGGTACATTATGTGTCACTTGTGTATTACATTTTTCATGTATGTAACAACGATGCAAAAATGGATCACAACAAAAACATAACACAATGTATTTATAGATAAAATGAGGTCTTAGTGGTACATTAAGTGTCGCTCAAGCGGTACATTATGTGTCGCATGTGTATTACATTATCCATGTTTGTTTCTCTGCGGTTGCATGATAAAAAAAACAACATAATGCATTATACAGGTATAACATTATCGGAGTGGTACATTATTTGTCGCATGTATGGTACATTATTTGATGCATGTGTATTACATTATCCATATCTGTAATGCAAAAACGGACAATAAAAATAGATCACAACAAAAATATGACGCAATGCATTATATAGATAAAATGGGGCCTGAGTGGCAAATTATGTGATGCATGTGTATTACATTATTTATGTTTGTAACAACGGTGTAAAAATGAGCAACAAAAATGGATTGCAACTAAAACAAAACGCAATGCATTATATAGATAAAACATGGTCTGAGTGGTACATTATGTGTCGCTTGAGTAGTACATTATTTGTCGCCTGTGTATTATATTATCCATGTCTGTAACAATTGTAAAGATAAAAAAACTGCTCAAAAATTTAAAAAAACTGCACACCGCTTACTTGTGTTCATGATTATAAGATAATTGAATTCACAATTTGCTTTGAAACTGTCGACGAACGAAGGCAGATTACAATCGACGATCGAAACCCAGAGACAACGATTCTCGGCGTGCGAACCAGACCTACGTTGAAATACAATTCATAATTTCACCAAAATAGCCAAAAAAATTACACAAATTTCACCAACACCGTATTGAAAAGAAAATATATGCGTTGAGTTGTGAGAGGAGGGAGCACCACAGTAGAGATAAGAAAAAAAAAAGAGAGAAAAAGAGGAGAGAGCGAAGAGAGAGAGTATGGAGAGGAGAGAGAGGGACGATAGAGAGTAGGAGAGGAGAGAGAGAGTATGGAGAGGAGAGAGAGAGACGATGGAGAGTCTGAGAGGAGAGAGAGTATGATTGAGGAAAGAGAAAAATAATATCATTATTTTACAATAATAACCTTCAATTAGATTAAAATGAAAATTAGTAATTTTAAAAATAAATAAATGAAGAAAATCTGGACCCTTAGATTTAGAAAATAAATGGTTGAGATTTGGCCTTATATAACATATAAGAGGTGGGTAACATATAATCACAACTCTATATATATATATATATATATATATATATATAGTTAAATTATTTTTTGGGGCCATGAAATGAAAATTGGGCTATAACATAACATTATCCAGAAAGAAAAGTTATTTTTTTTGTCTTCAATTCATGATGTAAATAGTTAAAGCGTTTTTTTAAATGAAAAAATAAAATCATAAATTTAAATTAGTAGTACATTGGAATTTTCTACCTATCTGGGCCTTGTATATTAATAGATTTTATTTTAAAAAATCTGACCTATCTGCGCTTATATATTGTGCAGCCCATCTTCAATAATCGCCCAGTTTTTTATTCTAACAATTTTGTATAAAGCCCAACTGGCCCAATTTCTACTCTAGGCCTAAATATTTTGATAAATACATTTTAATACATATTTGGACAAAAACTTGGGTTCTAAAACTGCAATATTAGTTATTACGTAGTTTAATTATCAATTAAAATTATTGATGCATGCATGCACCCTTAACATTACTTTTACCTTTTATGCCACATTACTTTTTGTTAATGTCTACTTTTGGTTTGATAATGAAAAAATATTCTATATTAAGAAGTAAAGTAGTGCATAAATAACGGAAGTATCACTTGATATAGGAAAACAGAATTTGAAGTTAATATATTTTAAAGACTTATTGGTTGATACCAAATAATGGAGACTTGGTCTTTGCTATTTGTCGATTAAAAGCGCGGCATAAAATATAGTGACTAGTATACATGTTATATCCTTATCATTTTTTTATATGATAATTCAAATCTATTCTTTTTTCCACACATACATTATTTATTTATTATTATTGTGCATCTAGATTCGTCCCGCTGCTTTTTCGAATTCTTTTTGTTTATTAGTTTTGGGTTTAATATCAAACTCCACTCTTTTGCATATATATAATTCTCATGTCGCCGTTGCGTTGCAATGCACATAATACTCCCTCCGTTCCTTGGCATTAATTAGTTCTATTTGCTTTTGACATAATTATCAATATTTTTGAGTGTAGTGGAATTAATATTTTATTGGTGTGAGGAAATTTTTTTCTATTTTAGAAAATAGGACTAATGCCAAGACACGGAGGGAGTACTTAACTTTAAAAAAATCTAGTGCACTCAACGTCCCATACAGACACCGTACGCATGTAATAACATCTGATCATGTAATTTATTTTATAAACAAAAAATAAAACTTTTTTTTTTCCTACTCATTTTTTAGTTGAGCGAAAGAGCTAGCTAGGTGATGAGATAAATTAAGGAGTCGGGTATAGTGGTAAAATATTTTATTTGTATATATGTGTTGGATCTTCCCAAGAACAATTAGACATTAGGATATGCACACATATATATATTAAGATAGCAAAAAACAAACATATATTCCATAAGTCACAACAGGCAACATAATCGATGTACGGACATTATTAGTAAACAGAGCAATAGCATGGAATAATAAGTATGGAAATGGAAATGGAAATGGAAGTGGAAGTTAATCGAAACAGAGACAGCGGAGGAAAGCATTCCGGAATTTGGTGAAGGAGAAGAACCGGCGCTTGATGCCTCCTCGGACGAAGGGGCGGCGGCATGTTTTGAGTTTGAGTTTTGGAGAAGACATGATTTGTTTGCAAAAGCAAAAGCAGAAGCAGAAGGAGAAGGGAGCTTATAATAATAACTGCAAAATGGAGTCCAAGTGAGGTTATATTTATAGTATAGACTGGTGAGTTCTTATTTCGTACGGATACGCGTGGTGACTTCTTATTTCTTTCTTGCCTAGATTTGGTTGGAATATTTAACGAGATCAACTCCTAAGTCTAATCTAGACTATGACTCAGTCCTCAATCATTTAATATAAACCATATATTATTATTTATATTACTGCAAATTTACATGGGCGGTAATTAATCCACATGTCAATTTATTATTTTAAATTTATATATATATATATTAATTAATAAGAAAATAAAAGTTAAAAATCAGTGCCTATAATATAAAAAATTTGGCTCCACTAATTATAAGTAAATGGTTGATTGGCCAATCAATTTTTTTTAAGGGATTTAACATTTATTGATTTTAATGAGCTGCATCATTATCTAAGTCCAAGGGCCATATATGAAAGACTTGGTATTGAAACTCTGGATATTCATAATTTTTTTTTTGTCTGAATCGGAATAGTGAAGAAAAGTAAAATCAAGAAATTGAGGTTTTGGTGTTGCATGCTGACTGCTGAGATGTATTTGGTGTTTTTTTTTTTTTTTTAAATTATTATATTTTAAAATTTTAAATTCTTTGGATTCATGAAAAGTATAACGTAGTACTAGCTATGATTATTATTATTATTATTATATTCTGTGTAACGTGAAACGACGATTATAGCATATATAGCAATTAATATTAGCGAGTAACGCATAATCAATAATTGCATGCGCTTGGATTTAGATTAATGGGCACATACATAATAACAACTCAATTGTATTTCACTTAATACAATTATTTACTTATCAATTAATAAACGCATCGGAATTTGGAAACATTTCCAACAGAAAAACCTGCCTCACCCCCCTTCATCTCCTCTCCCAATTCCCATGTGTATCAAGAAAACAGGGAGAGAAGAAAACTTCACACCCTAATTATCCAAATCCCATCATCGTTTTTATTTTAGGAGAAGGAGAGAAATAAATAAATTGAAAATCCTCTCCATTCTCCCTATCGCCATTTTCTTTCTCTTCTAATTTTCTCGTTTTTTCAATTGTTCTTTTTTAGGTTTTCTTTTAGATGTAGTTGGGTTTTCTGGGCTTATCTCAGTTGTTTCCCTTTTCAAAATTCTCGTTTTTGTCTCACAGACTACACCAGTTTGAGACCCCAACAATTCCCACTTTTGCATTTTCTTGAATCGAATCATTTATGCATGTTTGCATCAATTGCTTGCTTCACTTTGATCTTGACTCAATATTGCTTTGGGATTCATATTATGGTTGAATCGTTCTAACTTAAACATCAAATCTTGGGTTTCTGTAGTATGAGTCATTAGAAAAATATATATATATATATATAAGAAAAATAAAAATAGTAGAGCAACAGATGGGAAATAAGTGTAGTATTAATGGAAAGCTTGCAAAGAATTGCTGGTACGGCACAATCTCTCATACATTGTGTTGGCCAACCATGCTTTCCTACAACAAGAAGAAAGATAAAAAAGATGTCGAAACGCCTGCTGTCAAAGCTATACAGCCCTCTGATCCTGTTCAGACCAAGCCCCCTCAGCCTGTCAACATGGATCCCATCAAACCATCATCACAGCCATTGCCACCGCCAGAGATGGAGCAGGCAGTCGTCAAGGATGAGAAAGAATCCGTTCCAAATATTCCTTTACCTAGGCCAGAGCAAGTGGTTGTGCCAGACAACCAATGTCCGAAGCCGGCTGAAGCTCCCAAGCAGAACAAGCCTCAGGCTTTGGACAGAAAAATGAGTGCAGGCCTTAAGGTGGACTCTGTGCTAAGAACCAAAACAGGGAACCTGAATGAGGATTTCAACTTGGGGCGTAAACTCGGGAATGGTCAGTTTGGGACGACGTTCATCTGTACAGACAAGAAGACTGGCAAGGAATATGCTTGCAAATCTATTGCCAAGAGGAAGCTGTCGACTCAGGAGGATGTGGATGATGTGAGGAGAGAGGTTGAGATACTGCATCACTTGAAAGGCAATCCAAGCGTTGTCTCGATCAAGGGGGCGTACGAGGATGCTGTGGCGGTTCATGTTGTCATGGAGCTATGTGCAGGGGGTGAGCTTTTCGACAGAATTGTTAAACGGGGGCATTACTCTGAGAAGAAGGCAGCTCAACTTACTAGCACCATTGTTGGAATGGTGGAAACCTTACACTCCTTAGGCGTGATGCATCGAGACCTCAAGCCGGAGAATTTCCTCTTTGTCAATGATGAGGAGGATTCACCTTTGAAAACCATTGATTTTGGACTGTCTGTGTTTTTTAAGCCAGGTGATCAGTTCTACATTAACCTGTTATCTTGATATATTACTATGCATCTGCTGTTTCATACTTCCATACATAGTTCACATATTTGATGGAAATACAAAGTGTAAGAAAATAGAGGCTAGTTGTTTTGATAAGTGATAACCATAGTCCACCTTTTTAACATTTGATGTTTCACGTTTGGATTGAAAAACGACAGGGCAAACGTTCACGGATGTGGTTGGAAGCCCTTACTACATTGCTCCTGAAGTGCTGCGCAAGCATTACGGACAAGAGGTGGATGTATGGAGTGCAGGGGTGATAGTGTACATTCTTCTGTGTGGTGTGCCTCCATTCTGGGGTGGTAAGACGAGCAAGATTGATTACTGCCAATTTACGATTCAATGCTGATGCTTATGCTCTCCCATTTGGCAGAGACTGAACACGAAATATTTGAAGAGGTTCTGCATGGTGCCATTGATTTCAGCTCAGATCCCTGGCCCCAAATATCAGAAAGCGCCAAGGATCTGGTGAAGAACATGCTTGTCCGGGATCCCAAAAGGCGTCTCACGGCTCATCAAGTTCTACGTGAGTAATTTAATTAGCCATGCATGTTGTTATAAATTTACAACATGTTACTTGACAATTACATATTAATTTTGTGTGCAGGCCATCCTTGGGTGCAGGTTGAGGGAGTAGCTCCTGATAAGCCGCTGGATTTAGCAGTTTTAACGCGGTTGACGCAGTTCTCAGCTATGGACAAGCTTAAGAAAATGGCTCTCAGGGTAATGCATGCAGTCAAACAAAGACAGTATAATATATATGGAATCTTGCTCATATATATCTAGAACTTGTTGGAATCAAACAGGTGATTGCAGAAAGCCTGTCTGAAGAGGAGATTGCTCATCTGAAAGAAGTGTTCAAGATGATAGACACAGACAACAGCGGGTACATCACATTCCAAGAGCTCAAGGCCGGCCTTGAAAGAGTTGGTGCCAATCTCAACGAATCTCAGATATACGAGTTGATGAAAGCTGTAAGTCATGTTGGGAAGATGTATATTTACATATATATATATATATATATTAATGATGGTTGGGAATGCATTTGCAGGCAGATGTGGACAAGAGTGGGAGCATCGACTACGGAGAGTTCGTAGCAGCAACGTTGCATCTGAACAAAATGTACAAGGAAGATCACATGTTGAAAGCCTTCTCCTACTTCGACAAAGATGGGAGCGGCTACATCACACACGACGAGCTTCAGAAAGCGTGCGAGGAGTTCGGCATGGTGGATAGTCAGGTGGAAGAAATCATTCGTGAAGTTGATCAGAACAATGTGCGTAAGACTAAGATCGATGCATGCATGTGTTTTGTTTCTATTAATGAGGTGGTGATTTTATTGCAGGATGGTCGGATTGACTACAATGAGTTTGTGGCGATGATGCAGAAAGGAGATGCGGATGCAGAGTTGGGTAACAAGACTGACTTGACCATTAAATTCAGGGAAACTCTCAAATTTTGTCCACACTGATCTTCTTCTCTCTTCTTATGATTTGCTGCTGTTTATGTATATATATATATATATATATATATATATATCCTGTCAAACACCTTCACCCATAATCCCAACAGTTAATTATATTTTTAGATTTTTTACTTCAAATTTTAAAATTAATCCTAACGTATCAAAGTTATTAATATATAAATATTAGAAACTTAAAAGTAAAATCTTAAATAAAAAATAATGGAACCCTAGGAATATTGAACATGAACCCTAGAAATTCAAAAATAAATTCTAAAAAACTAAAGAAGATGGATTAGTGTTTGAGCCTTAATGGGTTCGTATCATTATCGTGTCGTGTTCGTATTATCCAATGATATATCGTGCAATTTTATGTTTGTGTTCGTGTTACATGATAACATATCATGTTTCGTGTTGTATTCGTGTCGTAATCGTGTTCATGTTACCAACTAAGAAATTAATAAATAATAATTTTATTTTATTATTACTACTAATGTATATTTATCAACCTAATCTATCACTTTTAACAAATTAATATCGTGTTCGTGTCAATATCGTGTTATTAAAGCAGGTTCTTAACATGTCATACCATGTCCGTGTCGTGTTCATGTTTTATGATTAAAGGGTCGGATCGTGTTCGTGTCGAGCATATCCTTTACTGATTGTTTTTGTGTCGGATCTTAATGAGTCGTGTCACAATCGTGTGGACACACGCACAAATTATCAGCCCTAAAAATATCTAATATTGAATTAGGTTAAATAATGCATCTTCATCATATTTTAGATGAATGTGATTAAATCGTGGAGACGAGCAACCAAACCCCACATTCACCATCATGCTGCCTCAAATTGTTTGAAATTCAATTTCTGACAATATCTTCTATCACCAAACTCCCTCTGCATTTATCATAATATCCTTCCACGTCTATTATGGCTTCCTCGAATTAAATTCACATTCATTTTTTGGTTCTTTTTATACGTAAATAAGTAAATATATATCAGATTATAAACTGATCGTTGAAGATTTTGACCTATTATGTTATGTATATATTTTTTATTTTACTCACATATTTAACGCATCAATTCAAATAAAATAATCATTAGATGCAAATTAATTTGTTGAGGTAATTTCTGGAGACGACAAAACGAAACCCCACTGAAAATTATCTTCTATCACCAAACTCCCTCTGCATTTGTTTCCACATTTATTATATATGGCTTCCTCAAATTAAATTCACATTCATTTTTTTGTGGCCGCTATTATTCTTTTTATACACAGTAAAATATATATCAGATTCAGATTATGAACTGATCGACGTTGAAAATCTTGGCCTATTATTTAGTTTTTGTTTTACTCATGCACGTATTTAACACATTAATTCAAATAATCATTAACTGCAAATTAATTTGCTGTGGTAATTTCTGCCCCCCCTTAATTTGCTCTCATGAGTTTCAGCTTTCAATTTAAAAAAAGGAGATTGTGAACATCTAATTATCATTCTTTAATTAAGACGAATGGAATAAATATTAATCTTGATGCCCTTCGAAATATTTCAAATTTAATTAAAAAATTTGATGATGAAACGCAAGATTAGCAATATTTGGATGGGAAAATTTTATTATAAAATGATCACTTATATTACATGCATGTGACCTGCCTAGCTAGGATAAAATCGTCTAGGCATTATATTAATTTTACATATAATATTATATATGTTTATGTACATTCAAATAAATGCATGTTGTGTACGTATTAGATCCGAATGTATAGATTAAGTTTTAGCAATTAATTAATTAAGCACAGTGTGAATCGATTCAATTACATTCTTACTTTAATTAATTCTACTATATATGAATAATAATATTCTATTTACATTTGATTATTACTATTAATTAGTGAGGTTTGCTTGAAAAGTGAGGAAAAGAAGAGCACGATGGATGATGGTTGAAGACAAGAGACGTGAGTATTATCATAAACGTTACGTTTTGGTCTGAAAAAAAAAAAAAAAAAACTGAGCTAGAGTCAATTTGCAGGTTGAATTTAGGGTGATTAACACTTCAAATTAAATTGTTTGAGACATTCAACCAATTATTGATAATGATATATATATATATGCATACATCAAAGTTAGATCTAATGTCTCTCTCTCTCTCTTTCCCTCTCCCTCTCCTAAATAAATAAATAAACTTGATAGTTTGACAAGGCAGAGAAACGGTAGACACTGTTTCTTAATCTTCAATCTTTTGAGGAAACCAGCTTCTTACCATCTACCGCATCGCTGTCTTTTTCAGAGATTTATTATTATTATTATTATTATTATTATTATTATTATTATTATTATTATTATTATTATTATTATTACCATCCATATATATAAGAAACAACCACTGCTGCTGACGTAGTTTCCAGAATATTAACTTACATTCCACATCCCACGTTTTAGCATTTATGCCTTGCTTGTAATAGTAAAATACCCACAATGAACATGATCTTTTACATTGATCACATAGAAATTTTCTTATTAATTATTAATTAAAAATATAATATATTTTAAGCACAATATAACAACAACAAAAAAAAAAACACTAGATTTCAAACAAGTTTTAATATTGACCATTGATTGGTTATGTTTAGACGGATCGGAGGGCATAAATTAATTAAGTTTTGACATCGGATCTACTTCCTATTTTTTGTATTTGTAATATTTCTTGTCATATATATAACGTAGATTAGGCATTCTTTTTAATTAATTGATGGTGTTAATAATGTAAATCAAATGCAAGTATAACTTTGCAGTGATTGAGATTGGATCTTATTATCATGAATTGAAATGCAGATTAGTGGTGTACGGTTTGATCGCTACATAAATTAATTTTTAATTATGGGTGAAATTAAATTGAATGCCCCGAAATCATTCCAAACACTTCGTTTTCATGATATAAAGTAAAGTTTTGCATAACTTAAGTTATAAATTTGAATTATATCATTTTATTTCATGTATAATAAAAGTGTTCAATTAAAATAGGTAGTTAAAGTTAAATAAAATATAGGTGAATATACACCACACAACAAAACTATATTAAATGCATGTTCTAAGGATTCAAGCAATGCGTTTATTTCATGTCGCCTTTAAAAAATTAGGTATATATCTAGAAATATAAATTATTTATCAAACAATCAATCAATTTTATTACTCCTTCCGTTCCGAATGAATTGCCCCGGTTTGACCAGACACATTCGTTCCGAATGAATTGTCCCGGGTTGACCAGACACAAGAACCAATAAGTGTGACTGTAAAGTAAGTTGACTGAAATTAATATTTTATTGTTAAGTATAAAAAAGTTACATTTTTTAGTAATGGGACAATTGAAGTGGGACGGACGAATAAGAAAAATGGGACAGAGAGAGTATTTGCAATCCTACTTTCGAATATTTCAGTAAAATCTCAAGTCTCGTGCACAACCACAACAAGCATTACTAATCTTCCATCATTTATATTTAATCAAATAATAAATTAAAAAACCAAATTAAATGACAATATGTGGCAATCAATCTCCAATGCAATATTCAACCCCCAAACACAAATAACTAAAACATCATATATATAAACAATAAATTATGAATTTAAAATTATTAAAAACATTATCCATGTCCTAAGATGGAGTGTCATTCTTGAATGACAATGAGATTACATTACCACTCGATTACAATTACTAAAATAATATTGCAAAACATAGGTTGGGCATTTATGTGTTACATCTGTAATTAAAAAGCATATGTATAATGTATGTATGTGTATATACATATAATTTGTGGCCACGCAAACAGTGGGCATGAAAAGAAGGTTCTTTCCAGTCACACAAGGACAACATATAATGTCCACTATTATTTAAAAGGGAAAAAGTAAAAAGTAGGTTTCGTCACAAGATTTCCGTGGCATTTTTACGACCCATTCCCAAAATAAAGAACTACTCCATTATTTATTTCCTGTCGGTGGAACAAACTTACTTAAATACAAATTAAAAAATGGGTATGTAATTACAGTATTTATACCAAAATAACCAAGGATGAAATGATAATAAAAAAAAAAAGAAAGAAAGAAAAGAAAACTCTGTGGGGGCTATGAGGAACAATACAGTACAAGCACTTCCACCCTTTATCTTCTGCACATGCACATTTTTACCATCCTAAAAAACCTGCCAAAGAAAAAAACAAGTCATTAACTTCACAAAATCAACATATGTCCAAAATCTTTTAAAATGGTAAAAACTAGTTTGTCCTCACCCTTTCTGCATCAATATGGGCTTCTATCCTTTTTCTCTTTTTTTTTAAAATCATATATAGCATGAAAATTTAATGACAGGTAGTGAAATGATGGTCTTGGCCAACAGCCCCAAGCATCCTGCATCCCAATTCCAACAGCTTCCCTGCACATGATTTCAAAAAAAAATCAGCTCTCACTTAAAATTAAAAAAAAAAAGGGAAGGTCTTGGGTTAGGCATGCCTAAATGATTTAGGCGGGTTTTAACGATTAACCCAAACTTTAGGCGGGTTTTATCCATTAACCCAAGCCCATATAATATACCCTATTTGGGATGGGTGAACCCATTTGGGTAGTATAAAACCCGCCTAAACCGTTTAGGCCTGCCTAACGCAAGTTTTTGTCTAAAAAAAAATAATAAAAACCAACATTTTACCTAATGGAAGGAAAAAAAAGAAAAAGATGATGAAGAAATGAAATATTCCATTGAGAATAGAAGGTGGGCAATTAATTACAGGCTGGCTTCAACAAAACACAGCTGGATTGGACCTGGAAGAATAGTTTCAATCCTGTGTGCTATGCCCCACGTTACTTACTAAACACACCCAACCCAGGCTTACCGAACCCTAAATCACAGTAGGATCAGCGTGTTCCCGAAGCAGGTGATAATATCTCTGCCACCGACAAAATATCACCACCAAATTTCAGTACTGGAACCCTCTTGTCCGAAGCGCACGCCTTGTCATTAATTGCCACCCGCAGATGTGCAGCCTGCCTCGTGCCTACGCTAATCCTAATGCTAATCCTATTCCTATTCCTAATCCTATTCCTAATCCTAATGCTAATTTCATAAATTTTGGTGTAAATGGAGTATTAATTAGAATCGTCACTAAATGATAAGTGTCACGCCTAAAATATGCCTGGCTTGAGTTCTAGCGACCCATTAACCACCGGTTTAATTTCGATTAATTAATTAACCTAAATGCCGAGTACAATATCAGCAACATAAATTCGCCGGAGACTTCCCCACCACAACCACTAATTGCCGCCGGAATCACTTCTAGCGTCGCAATTTCACAATTACAAATTAGCAATACAAAATCAAGAGTTTTCAAACACAGTAATAAGAAATTAGGATCATAACTTAATTGATTAATTAACATACCTCTTCTCGGTTTGGCAACAATTTTGGCGAGCGGAGCGTCTTTGGGCGGTTTGGATTCCTCCGGCGGGAAGAGAACGCCGTCAATTCCCTGGACGGAGATTCTGCCGTCAGTGTAAATATCGGGGTCGAAGAGATAAGCGGAGCCTTCGCCGTGGCCGAATTTGACGGAGCCGTCGGCTTCCTCCGCCACCACCTTATGCGGCAGTCTCAACGTATCGTAATTGACCTTCCCAAATCTCCTCACCGCATTGTACATACTCTCCTCCGTTTGATACTCAGGAATCAGATGGTAATACATGATTTGCTCCGGCGCCCCCGGCTCGCTCAGCTGGTCCGTAGTCAGCTTCGCCATCGCCTCGTCGTTCGGCGCAAGAACCGTCAGCACGTAGCCTTCAGAAACCAGCCGCCCCATCTCAGTGGCGAGCGATGTCAGATTGACCAAGATATCCGCCATTTCGTTGTACCCGCCGTAATGCAGGAGGGTTTGAATGAAATCCTTCACCTGACTCTCGCCGTCGAAGTGGTGGTGGGGGCCGCCAGGACCGGGTGCCGGTGCCGGAGCCAGGGAAGGTCCGGGCGCCAGAGCGTCAAATACGGGGAGAACCGGAGGTGCGCCGACGGGGACAGGAGGCGAGGGTTTTTTCAGACGGTGGGTTCTAGGGTCAACTTCCGGCGCTCCCTCCGGAATCACGGCGGAGGTGGAGCTCAAACTCCGGCGAGCGTTGAATTCCTGCTGGACGGATTTCGGGACCAGAAGCCTCTCGATGCCATGGATGATTCCATCGGGTCGGACTATGTCATCGGATTTGGTGACCCTCGCCGTGCCGACAATTTTGGTGCCATTTTTCTCGTGGAGTAGAATCTTGTCGTCGCGGGCGTCGGGGCAGAGACTGGTATGGTAAACAGGCTTCTTCTTGCGGCCGACTGGCCAGTGATTAGACTCAATGCGCGCGGGAATCATGTGGAAAAGCAGGAGATTTTGGAGGGATTTCAGATTCCCGGGCTCGAGCAAAAACCGCTTGAACTCAGGGTCCAAATCGCGTTCCAGCGCTTCATTCCTGGGGGCAAATATGGAAATGTTATGTTTGGAAACGGCGTCTTCGAGAGTTTGCAGAAGCAGCGCCTTCTCCACCAACTCCGACAGCTCCGTATAGTGAGAATCTAGAAGAGCCACGAGGACTGAATTGGAATTGATCTGGGCGCCGGAGTTTGCGGCTTTGGGCAGAGAATTATCCGGCAATGCGGAAGCTGTGACGGCTAGGAGGGCGAGGAAGGAGAGAGAAAGTATACTGCAGGTGTGAGAATCCATGAGGATTGAGGGGGGATTTGCGGTTTGTTTCTCGCTCTACAGAAATGAAATAAAGGCAAGCGTTGCTTTCTGTGTGTAGAGTGAGAGAAAAAAAGCAGAGTTGCTTGGAGAGGCAATGTTGTTTGGTGGAATATTAAAGTAGGGATGAAGGTGGCGTTGCTCTTCCACTTCCTTTATTTGTTTTTTTTTATTTTTAATATATAATATATATATTTGTTTATTTGATTTTCTTGTCGGCTGAATTTATAATATTTATTCTATCAATTAATAAGTCGTTGTGCATATTAATGTGATGTTATTTAATATAATAATATTAATATTATTATTAATAATATAAAAGCATAACTTGGTAACACTTTATTGACATGCATCAGTGAAAAGAAAATAATAATAATAATAATGAAATATCAGAAATAGTTACATGCATTAATATATATGTTGAAGCAATTAAAGTTGAGGAGTGGGAGTGGAAGAGGTTTGGTGAGAAGTCAATATTGGGTATTTCAGTTTCACCTTAATCTTCTTCTCATTTAATATTTCTTTCATAAATATAAATTTATTGAAACTTAAAAATATAAAATAGTACACAACCAGATTGAAATGCGAGTTCATTTCATTAGAGTAAAAATTGTTTATAAATAATGGTTGTTTTAATTGAACACGTTAAAAATTATTAATTGATGATAACTATCTCTCACTCCTCCACTTAATGATATAATGACTTATTTAGTCAAACATCTGTATAGCATTCATTTCTATCAACTCTGAAATTTCATTTTTATGAAATTTATTCAAAGTCTGAATCAATTGATTATTGAGAATCCATTCCAACTAATTAATTACTGACTAACTTTATTAATTATTTATTAATGTCAAAACCTGCAAATGTGGTGTCTATCATTTCATTTTGAGACAAATTCACGCCATGCCAAAAAAAAAAAAAAAACACACACCTTTAAAATGCTCTTTAAAACTATAACAATTTCACAATGGGCTTTATTTTTGTTAACAAAGTTGATTCTATCATTTTTATTTAGACATAATAGAATTTTGTTACATTAAATTTTGAAAAAACTGCAAACATGTTATTCCCAATATATATTTTTTTAATTGCTAGTTTTTTAAATTTTGACAAACAACGTCATTTTGATAATTTTCCATGAAAAAAGTAAATAAAAATTCATATGAATGCTTATGTGGCTCCACATAGAAGAATAACGCATAAAATAAAAAAGAAATTAATATTGTTTGTTATGTGAGATGAAAACATAAGTAAAATGTAGAAGAAAATTGATAGAAAAAGATAACTTTGGATAAAATCATCTGAAATTCAATTTTTTTTAGATAAATTAAGTAGTTTTCCTTAAAATTCTCTGTCAAAATGACTATGTAAATTTAACAATATCATAGCATTTTGTACGAAAAAACTCGGATTAGGTGACCGCCTAAACCCATCTTGAAAATCTCATATTGTATCATTACTCTTATTTAAAGTTTATGAATTTATTTATTTTTAAAGATAACAGAATCATTTTCCAACTAATTGTCACTTATATTATTATTATTTAATCCCATAGTTGGATTCCAAAATCCGATCGCACAATAATGCCGTCATGGAATTAAATGATAAACAAAATTAAATAATTTGAAGAACTTTTTAAAATTCCCCCAACAATTTTCGTAGAAGCCACAGCCCTTGACTGTCGGTGCCGAATGAAGTTCAGGCCAATCATAGTTTGAATTTAGTGTTAAAAATAAATTTTATATTAAATAAAAAATATTCATTATTAAATATAGTTATAATTTCTCTAAATATAAAATACTTAACTATTAAGTTCAATATATTATATGTTTAATTTATAAATCAATTAATATTAATGTGTAAATGCATTATTATTTAACATAGGCTCATTTTTAATGCCAGATAATTTCCCAATTTATATATATTATGAATTTATGTTCATGTGGCCCATAATAATTATTCCAATTTTGTCACAAACTCGAATCTTTTTACTGAGAGTAGAGGGTCCATATGTTATTCACAACAATGGAAATCGGAAATACCCTCATTTGATAAAATAAAATAAATAAAAATGGAAATTGTCTTTTTATCACATCAATTGAGATATGTTTCTGAGGCAGTAATTCTCCCCTGCATATTGGATTAACTAGCTTCCAAAATCTTTTCTTTTAATGATAAACTGTTGTTTATGCATTAATTTAAAGAGTAGATTAATATGGTGATTGTGTTGCAAATTCCATGCATCAATTGAGATGAAGGAAGAAGAAACATCCACTACACCATCTCAGCCAGTCAGTAACAAGTAGATAAAAAAAGATGTACAGAAATCATCTTGTATGTTTATTGGGATCAAACAACCCTTTAACTTCTCTCTCATCCTCAGCATGTCATATTTGGAGAACACAATCACATTTTCTAAAAAAAATGAAAAAAGAAGTGAAAAAATACCAACTAAGATGAATTCAAAGCAGCTCAATTACTCACCTTCAAAGATGAAATGCTGAGGATGGACACCACTTCATAATATTATGAACTTAACTTGATACTGAACTAGCAGGAATGGTTGCAGAGTTGTTTCCATGGCTGTCACTCAGTATCCCTACCAGGGTTACTTGTTCCGGTGCTCGAACAACTTTCTGCACTGTTCGTTACTGGAACATGACCAGATATATTGCTTTCAAGGCGTTCCATCATGCGGGATACACTAGCAAGTCCAGCATTTACCTCCCTCTTGACTTCAGAACCAATATCTAACATGGAAGCGCTTGGAGAAAACAACTTCTCCTTCCATTCTTTTGTACTCTTTGATATGGACTCCTTGTATCTAGAATATATTGGATTTGTCATTCACAACTCAAAATATACAATTAAAATACCAAGCACAAGATTTAAAAAATAAATAAAAATTAAACCAACTCATACTTCATTGACATTGAACTGAATCGAGACCTCCAGGAGTCCGAAAAGGACTGTGACTCGGATGGTCCGGCTCTATCTTCACTTGGAAAGGAAGATTGACTCGCGTAGTTTCTGAAAATTGGACATATATGAAGTCAACCATAGAGTTAATAGAAAAAAGTTCATTTTAAATTGAATACACCATATGCAAATGTAGAGGCGTAAAAAATGCCTGAGAACTAAACATTACCTATTATCATTTGATAATTCTGGGCCAGAAATTGGCATCACTGAAGGACTGGAAGATGAAGCTGAGTTTTGATTGCTGTGAATAGGAGATTGTGTATCTCGTGTTCTGATGTTGTTTACAGATATGATCGGAACTGATGGATTACTTTCAGTTGTTGAAACTGGCTCAGTGTCTTCTCCGCCATGACCAGCAGAAGATCCAGGAGGATGACTTGAGAGTACCAGATACTGAGGGCGGGCATGAGCAGAAGAACGCCTTCTCGAGCCCTCCCTCCGAGCCATTCGGTGAAATCTCCCCATTGCATCAGCAGCTGCAAAATGTTGGATAATTCGCTCCTGAAGTTCAGCTTCGTTTATTCCCACTGGTAACTGAATTTGGAGAGAGGAGTCATGGAATACCAAGAAAACATAAAATTGTGGTGCCATTAGATGACAATATTCAAAGGTAACAGGAAATGTGCATAACAGACATGTGGCAATTCAAAATCTCCCAGAGTAGGAAGGTGAAATATAGCTGCAGGTCTTGATGGAGTGACCCTGATACTTTTTTCACGCTCTATAGCCTCGAGCAATTCTTGACTGCCATGATAATAAAGCAATAAATTCAATCAGATATAGAGCAAGAAGATTGAGCTTTTAAACAAAAACAGAAGGAAACATCAGAGAAATACCTCGCAGGATCCTTCAGAGTAATACTTTGCCAGCACATTGGACAATTGGAGCTTCTTTGGCACCTGCCCCATGCATTCAAGGATAAGTGTATTTATCGTGGCTTCCTCAAACCCCAATCCTAAGTCCTAACTAATGGCATCACCATGCAAACATATTCGAACCTCATACGAATTAGATACATCCGACTGCAAGTATATAATAGTAATTCCAAGGCAAAAAAGGCACAGATTCAGACTTAAATAGATTGCAAAATTTCTCTTATGATTGTCAATTAATTCAGGATGCATCGCTAGCAACGAAGAACCCAAAATAGAATCTGAGAACCACATCAGCAAATTCAGTCTCAAGCCAATTTGTAGCACTTGTGTGGTCTGACGGGATGGGTTCCGTATCTAATTAGGACAGAACTTGCACAGAGTGTCACACATTGTATGATTCACTTGCAAAATCAATCTAGATCATCATTTAGCCGCAATAACTTGTTTCCATTTAACCCGTAATGAAGGCTGGTGAATGACAAAATTAGTCATACTAACACAATGGCAGCACAACAAACCCAAAGTGAATGCCGGAAGATTGATAACTAGGTAGAAAGTGTTGAGTGTGTCATATAATTCATGAGCAATAGCAAGCCAATACAATGGACTTGAACAACCTATCAAAACTAGTTAAAGCTCCACTACATAAGGAACACTACCATTGTTCTTCAGGAGCTTTCTCTACAAAAACTCAGGGCATTCTTTTCACAGATGCCAACTGCATTCTAGAGTTACTTGATCAGGAGCATAAAACTATCGATCGCTGCTCCCAAACATGATCCTGAAACAAGCTCTACTACAGCAACTAGCCAAGCATTATTGAGAAGGACTAATGCCCTAAAGTAGCACATGAATTGGCAAAAAAAAAAAAAAAAAGAGCAAGAAATACCAAATTATCTCGGTTAAGCTTACAATTAAGACAAAGCAAGAGCAACAACATCTGATATCAGCAAAACAAGGACCCTAGAATTCAAACGCACATACACATACCATTCAAGAATGCATTGAAGGTGGAACTCATGCTTGCAACTTGTCACCTACATAAAATGAATGGAAGATTTTCACTGACTGCATATGACAACAGAAATCATCGACTAAGAATATGCAAATAGGGAATACTATATTCACAGTTTACCGTCATGGGATCACTATCCCTAAAGCCCTCAAGGCATATGCTGCAAGCATCATCACAAGACTCCAGAATCCCTCCTTCAACAAAGGCCGCAGCTGATGTCATATGTGCCTCTGCATCCTTGGCCTCATACGTTCCCAGAATTTTAGACTGAAAGCACACACACACAAAAAAAAAAATAATAATAAAAAATAAAACTACTAAACAATCACGGGTGTTACATTTCTAACAAATAATAGACCACATATTTCTTCGGCAAGTAACAACACGGGAAGGCGAGAAAATGAAGAACTTCATCATTCAAAACACATGCACAAATGTTTCCGTATATCTGTTCCCATGTAAAACCTATCACAGAATCAGGAAACAGGGGATTGAAGACATTATTCTTTGATATCATATATAATATCAGAGGAATAAAAAATCACGAAATAAATAAATGAACAGATTATAATAAATCATGAAACAACCAAAGTTATTAAAAAAGCACCAGCATTTGTTGATCGGGCACTAAGCCTAAACTATCAAGATGAGACAAAATTTGAACTTTCAATTCAGTAAAATAAACCTTTTACCTCCATAATAGAATAGGAAATTCCCAGAAAACAAAAATCACAAGACGAGGTCAAGAATCGGAGATCAGTCCCATCAATTTCCGCAAATTGAGAACAGATTTCCCTCCAAATATGAAAATCAACGCAAATGTAACATTCACGAAAACCTCACACAAATCTTGAGAGAGAGAGAGAGAGAGAGGAGAGAGGAGAAGGGGTATGTGCGAAAACTAAAAAGTAGAAATCGATACGGTAATAGTGGTGGATTGGGATTTGGTTCAGCATTATAGTATTCTATTTGTTGAGCAGTTAAGTTAAAATTAAATTAATAAGAAATACTACCTCTTTATCGTTCCCACTTTTTTTTTTTTCGTTTATCCGATCTTAATTATTTCATTACTTAAAAAGATAATTTTTTTACACTAAACAATAAAATATTAATTTCACTCAACCTACTTTACACTCACACTCCTTGGTTATTGTGCCCGATCAACCCGGAACAATTCAACCGGGACGGAGGGAGTATAAAATAATTAATTATGTAAAAGTAATATTTTAATTATTTAAAAGTAATAATAATGATATATTTTTCTAACAGTGAAAAAAACTTTAATTTGAGTGTGAATATAATATTAATTTTGGAATAAATTATTTTCATTCAAAATAATAGTAATGATTATTTTAGATATATTCTAAATTTAGAAAATTCGTTTAGGTTCGTGAGCTTTAAAGTATTCGATAAAAAACTCGACTCGAAATTAAACGAATCGAACTTGAACACGGAGCTACTCGGCTAGACTCGGTTCGATTATACCACTAGGATTTGGTGGTGGTTACACTTTTTCAGCAAATTCAATTCAACTTTACTCCAAAAATTTGATTATTTCTACATTCGAATTATTCACATTTGACGGCAAATAGTGGTATAGCCATGATTTAATTCAATTATATATTTAGTGATATTTCTTGTTTTCATGAGAATGAGAGATCATGCTCCAATTTGATAACTGCATAAAGCAGCGAGCAAATAATATTTTTTTATACCCAAGGGTGTTCGATCCCACAGGGAATGTGCAATGAAAAATCCAAAGTACTAGTTATAATTTATAGGACATAGAAGTTTGAGGAAATAGAAAAGAGTTTTGTTTTGAAATTAAAGATGACAAGTGCAGAAAAATAAAGGGTTTTGAAAACAATTAAAGGAAAGCACAGTTCCTATGGCAGATAATCTAATCATCAACATGCAAATATCAATCAACTCAGCAATGGGGAAAACATAGATTTTGATGGATTAACTTCCTTGATCAGGCAATTAAATCCTAGAGAATTAATTGTGTTTGTTTTCTGTCTCAAAAGGTATCATTCATGTAAATATATCATTTGAGTTTCAAAAGAGCTATTTGAAATTGAATAAATTATAATTTAAATTTGAACATAATTTAAATTAATAAATTATATTTAAAAATATATATTTTTGCAGGAAAAAAATAATGGACTTAGAAAACATCAATCATTTTGGGCTTGTTTATTATTTTTTAAAATATTGAAAAATATTAGTAAATATGATGGTCAGTTGAGATGTTTTTATATTGAGTTCGTTTTCTGAGAGATGGTCTCACCATTTTTTATTGTGAAACAGACATTAATACATTATTTCAATAAATGAAATACATCATTTCATTTTTAAAAATTACATTATTTACAATAAAGAAATACATCATTTGCAATAAAGAAACACATCATTTCATTAAATTCGTCTCACAATAAAAATGATGAGACATCATTTGCAATAAAGAAACACATCAAATTATTAAATTTGTCTCACAATAAAAATGATGAGACCGTCTCATCTGAAAATTTGCCTTTTATATTTTCTGTAAAATATGTTGGAATATAGTCTAAGCATAATATTCATAGAAAAAAAAACATAAGATATCAAAGTAAAAAATGTTTATTTTATTTAGTATGGAATAAATTCGAGACTATTGTGATTTTTTGAATGTTGAAACTTAAATTAGATATTTAGACACAAAGAAATTTTATTAATTACTAATATCTTTAGCTACAATCAAATCTAACTATTTAGAAAAATTCTTCGTCCACATAAGAAGCTCAGAATATTCTTCTCCAAATCTAGCTGATTTATGAGAAACACAATTAGTACTTCTAAACATATAATTAATATCCACCAAAAAGCCTTTTAAGATCCCATTAATATCTATTGGGACTGAGACACCGACATTAGTATGATATTATCCGTTTAGACCTAGCACAAGCCCGTACGAATTTATTTTTGGACATCTCCCAAAATGCATCATACTAATGGACTTAATTGCGGACTCTTATACGACGAATTTTTTTCCTTCTCCGATGCAAGACAAGTTGAGTTTGCTACCCAACAAGATCCTCATTAAAGCACATCATCCAATCTAAACACACCCTCTTGTAGTGAAATCCAGCTACGAGATCCTTGTTTAGGGCTATTTCTCTAATCATGCTTCATTCCAACCATCTTGAAACTCCTTAAATAATCCAATGCTCCTCTCAAACAAATCATTCTATTGTTATCTTCTTTATCATGTTTTTCGAAACAAATAAAACTCCAACACATCCAAGTCAAAATCACCAAATTTCGTAATCCTCCATTTCTATTTCATTTTGCATCGCCATACTTATCACGATCATTGAGGAGTTCCGATGTTGCCGCCAAACACGCCGGAAAATTTTCTCTTCCCACACTTTCTTCATAGCTGTAAAAAAATAGAATGTGACCAATTTAATAACGGACCTATTTTGTTGTATGTAATTGTTGTAATAAAGATAGATTGGAGAATAAGGAGATAGAAAGGAGGCATGAGAGAATAAGATTAGCATAAACTTTTCTTATTCACATTTATTCGTAAACCAAAGTATTTAAAGGTAATATAGTTGGGCCAAAACGACCAACAAAAGACAAATTGGGCTGATAGCCCAATCTAATTAATTTAACAACTCCCCAGCCCAAAAGCATATTTATTTAGATAGTGTTGGAATTTATGTTCGAAATTTCCTTACTTTTTTATGTTTTGATGTGTCAAACGTATATAAAAACTATCATTAGGAAGTGTCTCTAGATTAGCTTAGTCTGTACAAACTTGCAATATCTACTTAAGATGTTTATCGAGTTGTAAAGAGACTGATCAAGACAAACTGGACTTGCGATCGAAGCTACCAGCTTGATCATCGTGAAGACAAGAAGAAACTAAGACTCAGACATGAACTGACAAGCTTACAACTACTTCAACCTGGAGCTTACCACTTAGATAAAGCGGTAAATATTACTAGCTTGGACCATCACCAATTTATCAAGTTTAGTTTCATCTCACGATTAGAGACAAAGAAGATAAGCCAGCGGAATCGCATAAAGTCAGACTTAAGGAAAAAAAGATTCCTTAAAGTCCGAAATTCTAATATCCAATTTAAGATTCCTCAGACTGGCGAGCAGTTCTGATACACTGCAGGATGTCAACACCCTGTGTCAGAAAAGGATGGAGCAGGTGCGGCAAAGCAGGAAAAAACACATCTCCATGAGATTAGAGACCCAAGAGATAGTTCAAAATCTGTATTGTCTCTAAACGCCTTTTTTGTCAAACATTTCCTTACTTCATCTAAAAATAGATCGAAGCAATCTCAAAGAAAAGGTTATGAACCCAAACTGACACACAACAGACACAGTTACAAGTTCAACCGACGATCTCTCTACGAAGGTTCGAAGCGCAAATACGCTACTTGTAACACTAATTTCCGAACAGAGACTCCAAGAATTTACTTTTCCTGTTTGAGGCTATTTTTAATAGTTTACAGTGTTCTAATATCTGGACACGAGACTCATAACTATTTAGCTTGAGTTATTATTGGTGCTCTTTCTCTCCAAGAAAGATCATAACAATTGCAGATATCTCCAAGCTGTTACTATCACGGGCGTGTTGCCGCAAGTTCGAAGAGTTCCGACAAGAACTTAAAAGCTCCCAACTTCCGGAGAAGGAGGGTGCGTGGTTTGCCCCAACTTGCGATAGATCGTGAGGACAAATTGTAATCGTGAAGCTAGTATATTCCAAGCTACTACCTGAAGAGAGAACGTATGACAGTTGTCTGAACCTCTATAAATTCTTATGTTCTTTACTGCTTTATTTATTTATGCAATAATTTAAAACCAAACACTATCCCGTGTTAGAGTATATCCAAAACTTAACTCTAATCTGACTTGCAAATAAATAAGCTTTTCAAAGAACCAAACTGGTTGAGAACTACCAGTTTAAATTTGCAAGAATTCGCTTTAAATCATTCGCTGCATATATTCGACTTAATGATATATACTCATGCAAAGCTCTCCACAGGAAAATCTTGTTTTTGACGGCACTTCCAATCTCTAAATCAAATTATTCCATGGCTCCTTTGCTTTTGCTGTACGAAGGCATTTATCTTTTTACTCCCAATTTCCATGAATAATCAGTTGATTGCTCCATATTAGAGATTTCCAAATAACTGAAGCATGAAGCATTTGAGCAAGATCTCGAAAGCCCATTCCCCTTTTAATTTTTGTTTTCAACTTGTATCTCCCCCACCAAAATCTAACATTAGATTAGGAATATTAATTGCAAACTTAAATTAGATTGGGAATATTAATAACTACAAAACCATTTTTTTCTCGAATAGGAGAACATTTGAATGTAATAATTTCATTATGGATCATTAATTATAAATCTTCAAAATCTTGATTGTTTATTACTATCTTTTATTTAGTAATGTATAAATCGATATAGAAGAGAGAATTAAATTTGTGTACTCGAAAAGAGTCGACTGTCACCAAATTTAATTTTTACTTACATCTGCACGTGTAGCAGAAACTTATCCACTCTCAAAAATTTATTTAACTGAAGTCATAACCAAAAAAAAATAATAAAATAAAAAGAACATGTACAGAATCTATTATCCAGAATTTACTATATGGGCCCAGATACTCCCCCAACACTATGATAATTGCCAAATTATTATCAACTTCTTTTATTAGTATCATCAATTTATAATTGTAAATTTATTAGAGTAAAGTATTAAATATATTAAAAACTATATATATATATATATATATTATTGAAATATATGTCACAATGTTCATTTTGTTTCAAATGTATATGGAAGCAAAAAGTTAATAATAAAATTTTGACTTAACTATAATATATTTATATATTATCATATATTGATGTATGCGCTCAATTTTATCAATAACTTTCCTCAAGTTAAATGATGAATTTTGTTATATTACAAAATAAATTTTGTAAAACGATCCTATATGATAATACACACATATTAATATGCTTATTAAGTCCACTCCTACACGGCTACACCCACAAAACAAACAATGAAAGATATTTTCTTATTTTAAGTTTTGTCTATTATATATCTAAACATTAACATATTATATTTAATAACATGTGAAGTAGTATAGAATATTTAGGAAATCATGAATTTGCATAAATAAAGACGAACTGTTTATTCCTCATATGTGTGAATACATTGAACAAGCGGTTATCATGTATATATACAGAGAGATGAAGCTTCTAGAGTAGAATCTAATAACCGAAACTCAACAAACTATTTACAAAACAAGTACGTTGCATGCATGAGGATCTGGTTCTTCTAGAACGTCATTCGGTTGCACGTGTGTGTTGGGTTTACTTGCTTTTGCTTTCTGTACGTGAACAAGTCTCAATATCTCCCCCTCAACCTGCACTTCCCACAGATGCAGCTTGGGCAAAAGAACGAGAAAGGTATGAACAAGCACGACCTTGGTGAATATGTCAGCAGTTTGAGCTGAAGAAGACACATGAATAGGTTGAATGAGCCCAGATTTGAAAGCATGCCGAACGACATGACAATCAATTTCAATGTGCTTTGTGCGCTCGTGAAAACCTGGGTTTTCAGCAATATAAATGGCAGCTTTGTTATCACAGCAAAGCGGAATAGGTGTAGGAGGAGAGCAATCAAGATCACGCAACACATAAGACAACCATTGAAGTTCATGAACTGTGGCAGCCATAGCCCGATATTCGGCTTCCGCAGTAGAGCAGGCCACAGTTGGCTGCTTCTTAGATTTTCATGAGAGAATACAATCACCAATGAAGATACAATACCCCGAGAGAGAATGACGTGAAGTTTTGCAGGCGCCCTAATCGGAATCATAGAAAGCGCGGAGATGGAGAGAATTATGGGAATCGTAAAACAGACCACGGGAAGGAGATGCCGAAAGATACCGTAACACATTAAGGGCAGCAAGCCAATGGGTTTGACACGGAGAATGAACGTATTGACTGAGTTGCTGGACAGCATATGTAAGATCAGGCCGCGTATAATTGAGATAAAGGAGTCGGCCCACAAGTCGACGGTATTGCTCAGGATTATCAAACGCAGGCAAGGAGGTATCATCTGCAGCAGAAAATCGAAAACCAGGAGGGAATGGAGTAGAAGCTGGGGAGCAATCAAGCATGCTGGAGTCTTTAAGAATGTATGTGGCATACTTTGATTGAGATATGAAAATACCAGCAGCAGATCTGGTGAACTCCATGCCGAGGAAGTACTTCACATCGCCAAGATCTTTAATGGTAAAAAGAGAATGAAGATACTCTTTAATTGCAGCAATATGCTGCAAACTGGAACCCTTAATAAGAATATCATCAACATAGACGGTGAGAAATATGATGCAGTTGCTTTGTGAAAGAATGAAGAGACAATGATCATGTTCTGACTGGACAAAACCATAAGCAAGAAGCTTGGAATTAATCTCAGAATTCCATTCTCTCGAAGCTTGCTTAAGATCATAGAGAGATTTTGTGAGTTTGCAGACCTTAACTGGACGTGCCTTCGTATAACCCGGAGGAGGGAGCATATAAATGTCATCTATTTGGTGAATAGGCCAACCTTTAGAAGCTGCAATAACAACCAGCAAACGAACAAATACAATTTTAGTGACAGGAGAGAATACATCATGAAAATCTTCACCCTCGACCTGTGTAAACCCCTTGGCTACGAGTCGGGCTTTATATTGCTCTATCGATCCATCAACATTACATTTTACCTTGTAAACCCATTTGCAACCCACAACACGCTTTCCCTCGGGTAAAATAGTTAACTCCCATGTGTTGTTGCGTTCAAGAGCATCTAATTCGGCTTGCATAGCTTCCTGCCAATGAACGTTAGTACGAGCTTGATTATAGGTATTAGGTTCCTGAAACGTGGATAAGAGAGCTACAGATTCAGCAAATGCACTAGCCAAGATAGAATTGTCATGAGAGTATGATTCGGTACATGAGAGAGAAGTGGTGTAATCTTTAAGCCAAGCTGGGGGTTGTCGAGCTCTAGTGTTGTACCTAGTAGGAGCTTTATGTGGAGGAGAGGGAGAAGAATGTATAGAGGATATGGAAGAGGATGATGACTGTGATGGAGAGGCCGCGGATGCAGTTGGAGTAGGTGATCGAGTAGGAGATATAGGATCATCTGCAGAATTGAGAAGTGGGGTACATGTTGGGATTATATGTGATGTAGATTGATTAGGAATGGAAGGAAATATGTGCTCATGGAAGACAACATCACTGGAAACAACAACTTGGTTAGAATCAGGGATATAAATTTTGTAGCCTTTTTGAGTAGTAGGATACCCAATGAAGATCCCAGTTAATGAACGACTATCAAACTTATATGTGGAATGAGATTTGACCAAGACAAAAGCCTTGCAACCAAAGACCCTAAGTGCAGAGTAATCAGGTAGGTGATTATGAAGCACAAGATAAGGACATTTCCAACCAAGAATAGGAGAAGGTAGGCGATTTATAAGGTGTGTGGCAGCAAGAACAGCATCCCCCCAGAAAGATTTTGGAAGTTTAGAGTGAAGCAGCAAAGCTCGGGCTACTTGTATTAAGTGTCTATGCTTGCGTTCAACTACGCCATTTTGTTGTGGGGTGTATGGACAAGACCTGTGGTGCACAATGCCAAGATTAGAAAACATTGAGGAACAAGATTGGTTTAAAATCTCAGACCCATTGTCAGACCTAATAACCTTAACACGACGGCTGAATTGAGTGTTAACAGAGGTAAGGAAAGATTTGATAGTAGAACTTACTTGAGTTTTGTGAGGGAGAAACACAGTCCATGTGCAACGACTAAAGTCATCAACTAATGTGAGAAAATATCTAGAACCAGTCCTAGATGAAATATGAAATGGTCCCCAGAGATCGATATGTAGCAAATCGAAGCAAGATGTGGTGTTAATGGAGCTGGATGGGAAAGGAGCACGATGCTGTTTAGATTGCACACAAATATCACAAGAAGACGTCATGAATATGAGGAACAAGAATATATGTTTTTAGTCGAGCTAACACTTTATTAGAAAGATGCACCAAACGTGAATGCCAAAGAGTTACATCGAAAGAAACATTACAACTGATAGGAACATAATTGGAAAGACAATGAGATGCATATTTGTGTTGAGAAGCTTGAATGGCTGAAGGAGTAAAAGATTGAGCATTGATGATGTATAGGTTCTTTCGCATGTGACCAGCAGCTATGCCATTTTTAGTGTTAAGGTCCTGCAATAAGCAACAAGCATAAAAAAACTTGAAGCATAAATTGGAATACCTGGATGCTTTGTGAACTGAAATGAGATTAAACTTGAAAGAAGGAATATAGAGGACAGATAATAAAGTGAGCTGTGGAGTAATGAATAATCGCCTGTATGAGTGACATGTTGAATGCTGCCATCGGGAAGACATACGGGTATAAGAGTATGGGCAGGTGTAGGATTGAGAAGAAGATCAAGAGTAGTGCACATGTGACTAGTAGCTCCGGTGTCCACAATCCAAGAATCTAACTCATAATATTTATCAAGCATCGAACTAAGGCAAGTAAATGAAGGATTACCTGCAAAATCTGGATGTATAGCAACATTAACTAGCTCAGTCGAAGGATGATGATCATCCAAAGGACTCTCAGACACCATAGCAGCAATCGGTGGCTGTCGTCGTTTGTTCTGATCAACCCAATCTGGGTAACCAACTAACTTGAAGCACTTGTCAACCGTATGACCAACACGCTTGCAATGAGTGCAAGATAAAGATGAATAATCACGGCGCTGAAACTGTCGAGGCCGGGAAGAGCCACGAGACCAATGAGGAGAATGTTTAACATGCATCGCCAAGTTATCAGATCCAACGTGATAAGTTTCAGAAATATGGCGATTTTGTTCAGCCTTAATCATCATGGAGTAGACTTTGTTAATGTTGGGTAAGGGTTCAGTAAGCAAAACCTGATTCTTCTCAATGGAGAAGACATCGCTGAGACCGAGGAGAAACTCCATCGCACGATCCTCCATACGCATTTCATCGAACACCTCCATTGCATCTGTTAAAGCCGATCGAGCACCAAGGATGAAATCAACAGACTTACCAGAATATTTGAGAATGATACTTTCAACGTCTAAACCAGGCCGCAAAGCTTCAAGTTGATCAGTGAGATCCTTAAGCTTTCCATAGAAATCAGTCACACCAGATCCTTCTTGGCGAATAGTAGCAATATCACGTTTGAGCTGATAAAGGAGAGAGAGATTCGCGACATTGTAACGCTCTTCAAGTTCCTTCCAGAGAATCGAAGCCGAGCTTATGTACGCGAATTGATTGACTAGAGCTTTCGAGATAGATGATTTCAGCCATGAGAGGACCATGCTATCAACCTTGTGCCACCGACAAAAATATTTGGAAGTAGGCGCCGGACGAATGCAGGAACCATTCACCATACCAAGCTTATCTTTAGAAGTTAGAGTCGTGACTGCCGCAATACGCCACATGCGATAGTTCGCATCTGTAAGTGGAAAGGAGACGAGAGCCATTCAGGGGTGATCAGAACCATGGAGGAACAATTGTTCCTCATAAAAAGCATCATCGACGGCGGCGGCAGCCATGGGCGAAACAGAAGTCAGAAAATTTTACTGGCTATTAAAACCATGTGAAGTAGTATAGAATATTTAGGAAATCATGAATTTGTAGAAATAAAGACGAACTGTTTATTCCTCATATGTGTGAATACATTGAACGAAGCGGTTATCATGTATATATACAGAGAGATGAAGCTTCTAGAGTAGAATCTAATAACCGAAACTCAACAAACTATTTACAAAACAAGTACGTTGCATGCATGAGGATCTGGTTCTTCTAGAACGTCATTCGGTTGCACGTGTGTGTTGGGTTTACTTGCTTTTGCTTTCTGTACATGAACAAGTCTCAATATAACAACACTTATAATTAAAATAAATGTATTTTTTAATAAGCTCAATTTGGTAATAATATTATTGAATAAAAAACCTCTTCACATTACCAATTTTCATGTTGCAATCTCTAAGATTATTTTATACATATGTATAAATTGTTTGTTTTCACAAAATAAATTCTTTCGAATTAAAAAATGTTCAATGTTTCAACAATTATTGAATTGATATTCAAAAACGTTAAATCAACCAAACTAAATCAATTTATAATAATTTGACCAATTTGACTTGAAATTTTTTAAACCGTATGTATTGATTTGATTAGTATTTCACATCTCAAAAGATCAAACTATACCGTGTATACCCCGAAAGACACAAGAAATTAAACAATGTAAAAAGTAATTTTCGATTTCAGAGTGCGGTGGTTAAAGTATTTTTTACCGAAGTAGTGTAAAAGAAGAGGAATCATGGGAAACCCACCTGGGGGGATGGTATGTGTTTTATTCAACGGTCGATGTTTGGATGCATCCTTGTATATGTTATGCCCTTACTATTATGCGAATGCCGTGCATTTCCGAATTCAAGAAACTCCTATTTCTTCTTCCTACATACATATATAATTTCTGAAATTAATTTTCTATCTTTCGGAAATAAAATGTGTCCACTTATAGCAATAAACTAATTTTGGAGTAGCAAATTTCTGTGTTCCATCATGGACGTGCATTATAGTGAGGTTCCGCTTTCGACCAATGGGTGATTCTAAACATAATCATATTTTTTCTCCGAACATCCCCTTAAAAAAGATAAAATATAATTTTTCAATTTCGTCCTTATAATTTTAATTAATTAATTTTTTTTAGAGAAAAAACCTCTGTAAAATAAAAAAATCCCTTCTAACCTCCCTAATTTAAAACAACCGAGTGCATAAACTAAAATAATTCCACCATTAAAATACAACACCATTTGAGTTTATATCCATCATTTCCCCAAATCAAATGAAAATGAAAATCAAAGACCCACAAAAGGCCATAAAAATGAAGAGAACTGGAGATGGGATTACCCGGCACAATTCAAATACAAAAAAGTTATGAATTTTTTTTTAAAAAAAAAACTGTAAAACCTCAAACTTCAATTTTAAACGAATCCAAATTCAATATATAGTTCTCAGATAATTTGGTGTGACGCTTAACAAAAAAGATTAAAAATGTAACGCTCCAAGCAAACAACGTGAGAAAATAATGGAATGAATGAAGAAAAAAACAATAGAAACAAACTCGGGTAAAATTCATAGAGCATATAGCCACCAAACAAACTCTGGTAAATTTCGTGGAGTATACTAAATTGTCGAGCGCATGGTAGAAGAATATAAATTACTGCAGTAGAAGAAGAAATAAATACTTATTTATGTGTAAAAGAGTATTTTATTTAAGTGGGGCTTTATTTTAGGAGATATTATATATTTGAATATCATATTTTTTTAAAATTAAAGATATAAAGATAATATTAAAATATCATATTTTATTTGTTTGAATAGACTGTAACGAGAAAAAAGATATTGTGTCATTTTGACTACTTTCAAATACTTAGTAAGTGAATTATTTGTGATTCTTATTAAAAAAAATATTTGCTCCCAGCAAAATAAGCCTTCTTACCAAATCTAGCGTCCCAATTAAATTTTTCACTTTTTAAAAATAACAACTTCTTTATATTCAACAATAAAATATTTATTCATACATACTAACTTATTCTACACCCATAATTTTTTTTTTTTATAAATATTTTTAACATTAATTTAAACACACACACCCTACATGTCCCCATGAAAGCTCGAACCCATGACCTCTTGATCATAGGTAGAGTGCTTTAAATTCTACACCCATAATTGGTATAAGAGGGAGGGAGTATTACATTAAATTATTGAATTTAATGCGAAATAGTTTGAGGGAATTGAGTAGTACCGATAATCAATTCAACCTTTATTGCTATTATTCGTTCCATTATTATTTTATTATTATATTATCCGATTTAATATATTTCTAGGTAGCCTGACAATTATTGCTCATGTATGAAATATAAAAGAGCAAAATAAATAATAAATATATAATAAGAAACAAGTCATATCTAATATCAGCAATTGCAGTGCTGTCTGTCCAGAAATCTCTACTCACAAAGCAGGATTTTTATATCAATTATTAATCCCACTAACACTAACTGGACCATTTTTATACCAAACTAGTTATCCCAATTAAATTTAACTCGTTAAACTAAAGTTAATAACATATAATTACTTTATAAAAAAACAGAACAAATTTTATAATGAGAATAAATGACGTTAGTTATTCCGACAAGGAAAGAAAGAATGGTCAAATGCAAAAAGTGAATGAACAAAACATTAATTAAAGTCTGAAGTTCTTATTAAATACAACAGAGTCGCATTAATTACAACAATTTTTAAGTCCGCTAAGAAAATAAAAATACAAAAACATACCACATCACAACTTCTAGTACTGCCGATGATTATCTCAGTAATTAGGGCCGATAATTTATTTTAAAATACCATTATCTCTACTAATTAACATGGCATCATCATCATTAATAGTAAAGATGATGAGCACACTCCAAGTCCAAATCCGATCGACGGGCTTAATTACATCCTCGCGGAGGAGCTCCGCCAGAAGCCGCCGCTGAAATACTGCTCGAGCATGTCGTTATCGAGGTCGATCACCTCGACATTATCCGGCACCGGCTCGACGCCTTGGATCAAGCCGGTGGGAGGGGCGACGGGATGAATCTGGAAATCCTTCTCGTCGCAGTTGCACTTGCGAGAGTTAGGGAGCAGGCCGAGCTTCATGAGCCTGCGGCGGCGCTTCTGTCGCAGGACCTTCCGGCAGAGCCCCGCCGGGACCTTGCACATGGCGAGGAGGAGGAGGTCGACGAGGCCGCAGGGACAGCAGCAGACGACCGCGGCGCATTCCGCCGTGGTCCCGCCGACAACCTCCGCCAGCCTCACGGCTAGGCCACCCTGCGGCGCGTAATCCGACACCTCCAAGAGCGGCTGGCGCCGGCTGACGGAGGAGGCGGATGTGCGCAGCACGATTTTCTTTTCCCTCGTCATCGTTGGAGTTGGATCAGTTTTCCTCCGCTATTCCCCGTTGCTTTTTCTTTCTTTCTTCCGAGGAAGAAAGAGATATATCGATCGAATTAATTAACCTGCAGATCAAATTCAAAAAAATTAGTTAACAGAAATGAGAAATTAATTAACAGGAATTATCATGAGTTACCTGGGAATAGGGGAAGAAATTGATGTGCGGCGGCGGAGAGAGGGAGGAATGAGAGGAGAGAAAAAACAGAAATATAAAGGAAAATTTTCTGAAACAAATGCTTGGCTCTCCTCTTCTATAGCTTCATACTTCCGTTGAGAGAGATGCCGAGATTATGGGGAGGATTGGTGGTTATATATATATATACCCACACGCACCACAATTCAATTGTTTTCAATTAATTTTAAATTTTTTTATATTTATATTTCTAGTTGTCGCAAAAATGTAGATGATTAGTGACTAAACTATAAATCTAATCGTTATTTTCAATACAAGTTCTCATATTTAGATTTTTTTTTTCCTTCATATTTCTTTTTCCTAATATGATATTGATGTTAAAAAACAAATAAGTCGTTTTTAAACCCTAATTATTGATAAAATGCAATCAATATTTTATACACATGGCAGTATTCTTTTGTCACCAATTGGATACTCGATTTACTATGAACACGCAATATTTTAGAATTGAAAAATGAATAAATTTGCTACATTTTAGTAGAAGTGTGAAATCTTCCAAAATTTATGCATTTGTTTAAAAGGTTTTGAAATCAACTATTGCTTGGTGTTAAATTATGTGATTGGGCTATAATTTATTGGGGTTGCAGTAAATCAAGAAGATGGTTGCACACATTGTCGTGGCGAGAGGTAGATTCATAATTTTTTTTTTTAAAAAAAAAAAAAAAACAAACAAACACGAGAGTCTCTGATTTGACTATTGAATCTCCCGGTGAGCCCGTGACACAAACTATTTTTCAAATATATTTTTATTTTCTAACAAAATTATAGTACAATTTTTGTTTCTTTATACAAATTATGAGTTCAAATAATATTACGCCATGCACTTTTATTTAAAAGCATTATATTAATTTTTTTTAATCTGCTTAACGTAAATGATAGAAGTTGATTAAAATAATTTTATCAATTTTCTTTTAGAAGACATCGCGTCAATTTTATTGTTCATTTTATTTACTAATGATTTATATCATAATATACATATGTATACAATAATAATTTATTTTAATAAAATTGTACTTAGTTACGTTTTCTTAAAAAAAAAAAATTCAATTATATTAAAAACTATTCTAAATTTCTTAAATACATTACAAATTGAAAGATAAATAATTATTAATTTAGGATCCCAAAAATAAATTATTAATTCAAGAACTTAAAAAAACAAAAAAAAAAGATCGTAATTCAAGATTCACAAAATTGTTAAATATTCATTCCAAACCCTCAACAACATGTTATTGATTGAGAATTTTCTGAATATTTTCAGGTCCTAAAATAAGAATTTACTTTAGATTTTGAATGGATTATTAAATTATATTTGAATTCCTATAATTACAGAAACTCAATTATATTAATTATGATGGTTAAACTATTTTTATATAAATATATCTATATATATATTAAAATAAAACTGGGGTAAAATTATAAATTACATTAATATTTATTAATCTATGCACTTCATTAATACAATTACATTAATAGTTAGATTAATTGATTTTTTAATTCTTTAATTAATAATTAATTTTATTTATTTTTATGATGTATATAAACTTATTAATATAGATAATATATGCACGTAATAATTGAATATTATTTTTTTATTTTATAATTGTCATTGATGATGGGAAATTTATATTAGAAGTATAGTCTAATATATATATATATATATATATATATATATATATATTAAATAATAATCGAGATTATAATTATTAAATTATAGTTGTAATAATAATTTATTAATTGAACTATATATTATATTCAATATTATGAAGTGATAACTTTTATATAGTTAATTAAATTTATTCTAAAAAAATGATTGAGTTTTAATATATCAAATGGTAACAATATACTATAGATTTCATTTTAAAATTTTCTTTTATAGAATATATATTTTATGATTCATTATATATATATATATATCAAAATTCATTTTTAAATTAAGATCTTCTCAATATTTTCATTCAAAATGTATGATTTTATTATCATTTTAGGAAAGATTATCCAAAAAATAGAGCAAAAAATCACACTAAAAATGTACTCCTAAAAGAATTCAAATCTTATTGACATTTATATAAAAATTTATGAAAATGAGCAATCATTTTTACTTAATTTATCTATAAAGTAATTTATATTATTTTATTTTATATTCTTATATGTAATGTTATAGTATTTTAAATCAAATATGAAAATATTGTAAAAAAATGTAAAATTATTTTTTATTGCAATAAGTTAAAAAATGTATAGAATATAAAATTGTACAACAAAATGAATAAGAGAAAAAATTGGAATATTGTGATAGTTCTAAGATAAAATAAAATAGTAAATTATTTTAGAAAGTCAAGATATATATTAAAATGAAACAAAAATTAGAAAAAAAAAGTAAGTGGCACAATATAGTTAGAATAAATTAAAATATAAAATATAAGGATGTGAGACTATAAAAAAAAATTAAAAAATTATTAGAATGTATAAATAATATTTTAATGAGTGATTCTAAACATAACCCCACTTTTTCTCAACATAGCCACTTTATTTTTAAAAAATAAAATAATAATAAAAATTTCCTAATTCACCCTTACTTCCTCAATTTTAAACCCTTCATTAAAATAAAGAGTTGAAATTAGAGAATACCCATTTACATTATAACACATATAAAAAATATCCATTTCTTATAACACATATACAAAATACCCAATTGCATGTTTTTTACTTAAATACCCTTTTGTTTCAATTATATTTTTTTTTATTATTTCCATATCTTTTATACATTTTAAATCCTAATTCTTAATCTAATTTCTTTTAATTGTTGATGTAATTCTTTAATGTTAGATTCTAATTTTTCTTTATCAGAACTAATTTGTCTAATTTCCTGTATATTTTCTTTATCAACAAGTGTATATTTTTCTACTAGACAGCTATAAGCAGTATGAGCTTAAAGATATTCTTTACGTAATTTTTCTTGCATCAATTCATCAGTATAAGGAAGATATATGCCATCAATTTTTATAAAAGTGGAACTAGGCATTATATTTTATCATTTATTTCTGTAACTACTGTTTTAATTCTTGTATTTGTTTATTTAGTTGTGTCATTTGATTATCTGAATGTAATGTTTGTCTTTTTAATGGTTCAATCCATTTATTATGATTTATATTACTTGTACTAGCTCTTGCATGTTGTATAATATTTTTTGAGATTGGTGTATTATTTTGAATTCTTTGCGATGAACTTCGTTGAATGAATTTTTGTAGGCTATTATCTTTTTGTAATACAGTACTTGTAGTACTTAACAATTCATCTGTATATATTCTATCTCTATGTTGAAAAATTATACTTAAATTACTATTAGTTAATGCATAAGATACTTTATAACTTACCGTAAATGGTATGTCTAAGGATTTCATAAAATCTTTTTTAAGAAAATTACATCGGACTCCGATTGCATCATTAAAGGTTTGTGTTTGGAAAGGAATTCCATATTGTAAGGCGACATCGAATTTAATTATGTCAAAACCTAAATTGCCATCTATTCCTCCTATAATTTTATCCTTTTCATCTAAAATTTTATTGTCAACAATTTGTAATTGTACAGGTGTGTCTTTTCCTGTGAAATAAGTGGATTTTAGTATTATTTGTATTATTCCAATATGTATGTATCCTAATTTCTTCTGATCTTTTTTAGGTATTTTTTCTATTTTCTTTTTTATTTTTTCTTTATTCATTATGTATGCTTGGAATTCATAATTTGCTTGATTCGTGTATACTACTGATTCTCCACTCATTAATCCATAATATACTATATTTTCTCGATTTAGTATGTTTGATATTCTTTTATTAAATGTTGGAATTTCTATACTTTCTTTAGAGTTAAGTATGAATTCTCCCTTTTTTCGGACTTTATTTATTATTTTCTTATCGAAAATTATATCAGACAAATATTCTCCGATTGATTCTATTTTTTCTATTTCTTGTATATCGTCTTGTTCTTGTTCTTGCTTCGAGCTTTCTCCCTTTCCAAAGATATTCATAGTAATTGTTTGATATTTTCCTTATATAAATTTATTCGTGGGATTTTAAATTTCTCTCCTTGTATTTTTAGTATTAATTCCTTACTTTTTATTTTATAATTAAAGTTTTCTAGAAAATCTACTCCTAATATTATTTCTTTTTGTTCTTGTTTAGTTCTTCCATCGATTGGTATTTCTAGTTTTATTGAAAGTGTTTTACTAAAAATAATATTAACAGATGTATATTTAGTATTTCGTACTGGAGTTCCTTCGAGAGTTATATATGTTACTTCTGGATGTAAATCATAAATTTCTGTTGCTAGATCTTCACTTATAAAACTTGTACAAGATCCTGTGTCTATTAATGCAACAACTAATTTTTTGTTTATACTTGTTAGTATATGATATTGATTATAATTATTATGATCTAATTTAACTTCTATGTTCTTCATATCATTTATTACTTTGTCGGGCCTGCTATATGCTGTCACAGCGATATAGGTTGCCACTTTGACATTTCATGCTTGATATGTTGATCTTTGTAAAAGAGTTTTGTAATTTCATACCTGAAATGTTTCTTTTTCCAGATCTCAAGATCAATTTGGCATAGTAGCTTCTTCGCTGTAGCCTTCTTCAGATCCTCCAGAGATCAAATGTAGAGAAAGAAATATTTCATAGATGAAAGATATGTTACAAGAAAGTGTGTCCTCCCCTAATGAGAGAGCCTCCTTATTTATAGGCGACGAAAGGTCTGCCTTTTACATAATGGAGGGGTACCACTTCACATGGAGGGGTACCACAGCACAGTACAAACTAATAATTTACATACAGTACAGACTAATGATTTACATAGTAAAAGAAAATAAAAATACAAAAATAGTGATGTCTTCTTACATCTTCTTTTCTTCTATTGTCTCAAAGTCTGCATCTCCGTCGGTGCTTGGTGTGCATATGCTACATACATGATCTCCAGGAAATTCTTCTATCAGTCTGATGCAAATTTCTTGTTTTATTTCTGGAGTGTATTCGAAATCAATTCCTTGTAAATCTCTTAGGAATTTTTCTATATATTTCTGGCTTTGGATGTCTACTTCTTTCTCCCTTGCTTGCATGCTCCATATAATTACTGATTTTGAAATATAATTTGTTCGTGCTCGAATCTTGATTCCTCGTAGTAGTATCAGGACATAATTGTTTAAAAATTGTTGTATGATATCTTCATGCTTTGTTTCCCCAAGAGTAGGGTAGTTTTGATTGCTTACTCCTATCTGGCATAATTGTATGGCTGGTTGTCTTACTTGTCCTGCTTGCTCCCCTTCATTGAAGAATAGTGGGTATGTTGCAAATATCTTCAGGAATCCTTCCCTTTGCTTTATTACTTCTGAATGATATTGCTGGATAGCTTTCTTCATATAGTTTGGAAAATATCGAAATATATCCATGCTTCTGAAGTATATTGTGCTTATGAGTCCACTTTGGAACATCATATATGTCTTAATTGGATCTGCTTCAGGTAAAACAATTGCCTTAGGCCCTTGAAATGTGCCTTCAATAGGGTATATGCTTGAGAGTTTGTCTGCCGTTGTGTATTTAATCAAGAAATTATATTCTTGATCAAAAGTTGCTTTTGTTAGTTTTGTTAATTCTTCCAGTTCTTGTTCAGTAGGGATGGAATTTATTGTTAGTGGTTTGTTATTAGGGATTCTCCCTAGAGTTGCCATTCTTGATTGTAGTGGTTGTCCTGACATTGCTGCTTTTGCTGCATAAGTACTTCGGTACTCTGTTAGTGCATTTTTTGCTTCCTGTAGGCTAGGATATTTTTTGATGATGCCGCTTTGGTTGTTGATGAAGATTGCTGCCTTGCTCCAATCATCATATATGCCTACATTTAAGCCATTAAAAATGACATAGTATGCTTTGACTCTTTCTTCTTCATCAAATTTTTCTTTGGATCGAGATCCATCAGCTGTGTGTTCCTCTGCCATTGATTTATCCTTGATTGTTGTTGCTGAGGAATCTTCAGTTTGTTTTCCACTGGATGAATTAAGCATTAATTCTATCGCCTGTGCTTCTTTATCTGCTTGGCTTGCTTCTTTTTGCAACTGTTGTGCTTGTAGACGACATTGTTTTGCCTTTTCTAATAATCTTTCTCTTTCTGCTTTCAGGATGGATCGGACTCCTTCCATTCTCTTGTTAATGTATCTGCTAGATTGTTTTCTTTGCCTGAAATGTGCAAAGATAAGAAATCGTATTGTTGAGCTTCGAGGCTCCATCTGAGGAATCGACCTTTGTTATACGATTCTTTTATCTTGTATTTGTTAAAGTCTTTTGTATAAGAGCTATCCGTTTGGTATATAAATTTCTTTGGTTGTAAATCCAATTTGAATTTTCGTAATGCTTTTATTAAAGCAAGTGTTTCTTTTTCATGGACCGTATAATTCTTCTCAGCTGGTTTAAATGTTCCTGATGCCCATTTCGTTAATAATATATTCTTAAATTGTTTTAAGAATGTTTTTACTTCAGATGGTTTATTATTTGTGATAAATACTTTGAAATCATTATAAGCATCTGGAATTGTTTGAAGGACTGCTCCCCAAGTATCTTGACTTGCGTCAGTATTAAGAATGAGTAAATCGTTTGGTTTTGGTAGATATAATTTTGGAAGGTTTTTACATAATTCTTTTAAAGCTTTTACAGCTTGTGTTGCATTAATTGTCCATTTCCATGGAATTTTTTCTAATATCATTTCTTATAATAATGCTCGTTCTTTTGAAAGTTGTCTTATAAAACCTTTTTCACCAATATAGTTTAAACATCCAAGAAATCGTTGTATTTGATTTCTATTTTTTAATTTATCTGGAAATTTATTAATTTTTTCTAATAAATGTTTTTCTGGTTCTATATATCCCCCTTTTAAAATTTTCATTCCTAGGAATTCTACTTCTTCTAATGCTATTTTTGCTTTTTCTTTACTTAGAATTACTCCTTTTCTTTGTAGTTGTAGTAGAAGCTTTGCAACTTCGTTTAAATGATGTTTTCTTGTTCCTAAAGTAAAAATTATAATATCGTCTATATATGCTAGACTTATAGATTCAAATCCCTTAAGATTATTATCCATAAATCGTTGATAGATACTAGGTGCTTGTTTTAATCCAAATGGCATAACTGTAAATTGATATTGATTTTGTGGTGGACAACTAAATGCTGTTAAAGGTTTAGTGTCCTTATGTAATCGTAACTGCCAATATCCTGATTTTGCATCAAGGGTTGTGAACCATTCTGCCTTTTTAATTTTATTAAAAATATAATCTTGCCTAGGTAATTTGTATGCATCTCCCCTAGTGGCTTTATTCATTTCTTTATAATTTATAACCATTCTTCTCTTTCCTCGTTTTATTTCATTATGGTTTTCAACATAAAATGCTGGTGCACTGTGTGGACTTATGCTCGGTTCTATAATTCCTTTTTCTAATAATTTTTCTGTTTCTTCTTTAAATTCTGCAACATCTCTTTCTGTATATGGAATTCTATTTGGTACATTTACTTCTTTATTAGGATCTATTAATTCTATCCTAACTTCCATTGTATTTGTATTCTTAATAGGGTCTAAAAGATCTTGACTACTTATTTCGTCGAGGATTCTCAAGACTTTTATTTCAATTTCTTCGTGAATGTACATAATTAATTGATTTTTAAGTTCATGGATAATCTTCCCCTGTAAAAAGGAAAGTGTAGTATATATCTTTGTTGTAACTAGATGTCTACGTTGGTTTTTCATTGCTGGACAACGTAATTTTACTCTATCAATTTCTTGAATGAAAGGGTAATATTTTTTGAGAAAATTGTTTCCCAATATTAATGGTACTCCTGTATCTTGTTTGTATAAGGTGTCTAGAGGGAATTTTCTTCCTTCAATTAGTATTACAAGATCTTTTGCTCTTTCATTTATTTGGATAATTTTATTATTAGCAATTCTTACTTGTATTGGTTTTTCTAGTGTTGACCAATATTTTGTTGGTAACATTTTTTCTTGTGCAAGGCATATAGTTGCTCCAGTATCTATATAAGCAAAAGTATATATATTAAATAGTTTTACTTTTATAAATGTACTATTCTTGCTCATCACTACTTTCTGTGTAGCTGGAAGTTTCAGATTCAGACTCTATGCTATATGTATCGAAATTCATTTCTTCGCCTTCTTCGTATATGTCTTCTATAGGTTCAAGCCCTAAAGAGTATATTAGTTTTATTTTATTTTCTTTATATAAGTTTTTCTTTGGACATTCATTAGCATAATGACCAAATTCTTGACATTTCCAACATCTACATGTCTTTTTTTCTTTCGAATTTTTCTTATTTATTGTATTTTTATTATTGTATTTTCTATACCTCCTCTGATATTTTTGTTTCCATGGTTTTTTAAACGTTCTATATTTTTTATATCGAGGATAATATTGTTTTTTATATCTTTTCTTTCTTTCTGGTTTACATCCATATTGATGTGGAATTGTTTTACAACATCGTATATTTATTTTTCTAAATATTTTTCTTCAGTTTTTCTCATACACAAATCATCTCTATATTCTAATGCATATTTTTCTATTAATCCTAATGTTTGTGTTATTTTAGTTTTTGCTGGGTTTGTTATTTGTATATTTATATATCGTAACATTGCTGGTGGTGGTTTACTTTTTACTATATCTAATAGGCCAGATCTATCTGGTGTTTTATAATAAAATCCTTTTACTTGGCAAAAGAAATTTTCTGTTTTACATGGATCACAGAGAGTCATATTACTTAGTATTTTTATAATATGTGATTTTTCAAATTCTCGTGACGTTTCTGCTTCATCACCAAAAAATTCTGCAAATATTTGTTTGGATAATTGTTTTAGAAGGTCAAATTTAGCTTCTCTTGATGTATCTGTTCTAGTATAGTTGATATAATTACATGGCGTTGTTGTTAATAATTGTCCAGTAGCTTTATACTGAATATATGTTAAAAAATCTTCTAGTGGTAATTTAGCAATTGTATCATCATCAGTTTGAATTATCATTTGGAATTGATTTATTCATAACATAATTAATTCTGATGCATTTGATGCACAATCTATGTTTAATACTCCACTACTTATACTTCTTTCTTTTTGAATATATGATGGTGGAATATTCTTTTTATATTTTCCTTTTGTATATGTATAATCATTTTTATACATATAATCAATAAAGTTTTTTTCATATTTATTTGATACACGTATATCATTACTTGTAGAAGCATTTTCTTGTTGCTTAATATAACCTTCTTTTTACGTTTTTCTTCTTCGTCTTCTTCTTCTTCTATATTTAATGTTGGATTTTCATCATCACTATCTATTCCATATATAATACCTTGAGCATCTTCTTCATCTATTCTTGCAACATTTAAATCATGTATTTGTAATTTGTCTATTAATTTTGATAATTTTTCTATTTCGTTTATCTTCGAATTGGTGGTATCCATTTAGTTTTTATAGGTTCATTTATAGGTTCATTTTTTATTAATTTTCTAGTTGTTCCTTTTGTTACTAATTCTTGAATTAATTCTAATGCCTCTTTACATTCAAGACATTTTTCTTTTCCTGTTAACATTTCTTCATTATCTAATTTTCCTTGTTCTTTTAGAAAATTTATTAAATCTTGGTATTTATATTTTCGTATTTTTGTTTTTGTTTTCTTTATTGATTTATTGAATCTAATAATTCTTTTTGATTTTCTTTAATTATTTCTATTAATGTTAATATTAAATTAGATACTTTTGAATTCCCTTCTGTCATGCAGTTATTAGAACTATTAATTGTTGTTCTAATTCTTCTAATAAAATTTCTAATCAAAATACTTCATATATTTCATCTTCTATAATATGAAATTTTATTAATTCTTTTATTAATTTTATACTTCTTTGAATTCTCAAAATTTCTTTTCTTAGTAATATCATCTCAAAATTGCTTATTGTAGCAAATTGTTTTGTCGTAATAGTCTATTAAAATATTCTTGTGTGAATTCTTCAGCTAATTTTTCTTGTGTTTCTAGAAATTGTATATCTAATCTTATTTTTTGTTTTTCTGCATCATCATTTGTAAAATATAATTTTTCTGTGGCAGATAATATTGCCTTTTTAATTTCTATTTCCATTAATTGATATTCTATTAATCGTACGTATGATAATTTTTCTTTAATTATCATTATGAATAGTAATATCTGATTCTTCTGATATACCAAACATGAGTCTAACTAGTCTACTTATATGTGCTTTCACACTTCTAAGTTGTAAACATATTATTCTTTTATTAATCATATCAGCTGATTGTAATTGATCTAATAAATCTATTTCTTGATTATGTAATATTTCTAATTCTTTGTCTATTGTTAATCCTGGCATTACTGAGGAGTATATATTTTATTAGGATGAACAGGGCTCTGATACCAAAATTGTCTACGCGGATTTTTAAAAATTGCAAAATTGTGTTGTTGATAATTAATATTAAAAATTGTGTTATTGGTAATTAAAATTAAAAATTATGTCATTGGAATAGAAGGGTAGTTTTGGAATTAAAATTTTAAAATCATGGAAAAGTCAAAGTTTGGGTATATTTGATATGTATTTATAAAAGTGGGTATTTTTATTATATCTTTTTTAGAAAGGGGTATTTTTAATTATTAAGAGTAAAAATAAATGCCAGTGAATATATTATAGCCCCCTATTATTTTAATTCTTTTGAAAGCATAGCGCCCCCCCCCTCTTTTTTAATTTAATCGCTAGCACCCATTCAATGCTATATATCACAACAAAGACAATAACAAGTAAGCAATTAATTCATTTTTAGCTTCTTGAATGGCTTGGGCAAACAGATCACGCAATCTATCCCTAGAATTGACAATGACATAGAATGAGAACTTCACTGTAGTAGCGGCAGTTCTGTTGTGCTGGGGTGGTGTCCGAGAGGGAGCAATATATGTCGCAAGTTTTGATCAGAACAGATTACAACATTAGAATTTCTACGACATTGATGATTGTTTTGAAGTTGAGTCCGCGTCAATGATTAAATCGTTCTGACCTCTGATATCAGTGACCATTGTGTACAATATAAAATCTTCAATAATGATGTATAGATGGCATGCGAAGGCATCGCCGGCGATGGTGAGTATCGAATGTTATCTTTTTTATCTCTTTGTTATACAATCATTGGGAGCTGTTCATATGCAGATGTGATCGTGAAGTTAAATGTGCCGCGACTGCAATTGACACTATTTTTTCCATTGAAACGTGTCAGTTTTTGAAAAGTTAAGCCATTAAAACATGCGTGTATGCCATAAGCTTACTTTTGAAAAGAAAATATAATATGCAGACTATTGCCGGTGATGGTGGCTTCGTTATTTAGCAGTTCAATTAATTAAATGGAACGATTATTATGAAAAAGTGAATGGGGCTATTTTAGGGCTACACTTTTAAAACTACTTCTTAATATCTTAAATGAGGTTATAAGGATAAAATAGTAAACTTAGATAATTAATTTATATATTTTTAAAATGGGAGGCTGTATTGAGAAAAATTGTGGCTGCATTTAGAATTACCCTATTATAATATGTTGTTTAAAGGAAAGAGAGATGTTTGCAGATCAACTGGTGGCATCTAACCCTCTGGGGTTGATGTTAATTAAAGGGCAGGACGGAGGTTCGATTCCCGCTACCAACAACCTTCCAGGTTTGGTAGGCGCCAACTGGAGATGTGGTTGGGGTGCATCGAACTGCAGACCCGGGCATCGGTCCCTGAGGGGGGTGTTATAAACTTTTGTAATATCCCCCCCAAGGATCGATGTCAGGGCCTGCAGTCCGATGCACCCTAATCACATCTCCAGTTGGCGTCTACCAAACTTGGAAGG
>JAPKLW010002739.1:50480-68013 GCA_026898455.1 Plectranthus barbatus | reverse complement strand
CCAACCGAATTCATACAAACTTTTTGTGAAATGATTATAAATCAATTATAAAACTATTTTTGCCTTTTTTTTTCAACGCCAATGCTGAGTAACAAACTGAATGTTGTTGGAATAATCCTTATTCCTTCAAAATTTGATCCTATAGAAATTACAAAAAAAAAAAATGCGAGATAAACCAACAAAATATCAAATCAAATTCTATTGTTTAAAATCTGAAGAAAACGTCGGCAAAGATAAAATGTAAAAACGAAAACCAAAAATTTCATTTAAAGTAAAATACTCCCTCCGTCCCGCTAGAATAGGCCCACTTACCGAATTTGGCGTCCCAATTAAATTGGCCCCTTTCCAAAAATGGCAACTTTTACACACACAACAATAAAATATTCATTCCACTAACTCATTCTACACTCACAACTCTTAATTTCCGTGCCGAAAAGAAAAGGGCCAATTAAAATGGGACGGAGGGAGTATTAATTTTAAAAAAATTTATAATTTTTAATTAAAAATTATTATTAAAAAAAACTTGGTGCCATGTCAGCTATGGAGCTGATGTGGCAAATAATAGGTGATTTGGCAAAAAATTGATGATATAAGTAAATTGGGATGGAATCACATAATAAAATATAGTCTAGGATATAATTCAATAAATTTGAAATTGTGGGATAGAATTCTTTAAATTGTTAAAGATGAGGATAGATAAACATAATTATCCTCTAAAAAATACTTCCTCTGTTCCATTTTGATTGTCTCATTTTCCATTTCCGTACGTTTCATTTATTATCTTATTCTAAAAATAATACTCCTTCCATTCCCTGCCAATTGTCATATTTCTTTTCGGTACGAGAATTAAGAGTTGTGAGTGTAGAATGAATTAGTGTGATTAATATTTTATTGTTGAATGTGAAAAAATTACCATTTTTTAAAATGTAACAATTTAGTTAGGACGTCCGATTTGTTAAATGTGACAATTGAAGGGAGACAGAATGAGTAATTTTTTTACACTCAATAATAAAATATTACTAATTTCACTTAATTCAATTTACACTCATAATTATTAATTATTATGTTCGAATCAAATCAGGATAATTAAATCAAAACCGAGAGAATAATAGAATATAAATTGCTTTTCAAATTTAGCACTATTCCCATTATATTAAATGTTTGCATTAGCAAATTTATGGCCAAAATAAGCCCAACACTTACGCGTGGGACTCAAACATCACACGTGTCACTCTCTAATTGAGTGAAGAATTGGAAAGTCAACGTGTTTCCTACAAACCTAGGCTTTCTGTCCCACCGAATTAAATTACGCCCCGTTTCCCATCAGCGGTGAAATGTGTCCGTCACCGTTACAGATCTCACGGACTTATTCGAATCTAACGGTTAGAATTCGTCTGTCACCTACTACGCATGGCGTAGAAATAACTGGCATGTGACCGAAAAATTCCCAAAGAAAGTTATCGGGGATATTTCTTGGCGGAAAAACTGTCCGACCAATGATAGTCGCACACGTCATCCAATTGAGTGACGTAAGCGGGACGGCCGGCGTTAAATGGATGATCGCTATGATTTCTCGTACGTGGAATGCACCGAATGAAATACTCCCTCCGTCCCACCTCAATTGTCCCACTTTCCTTTTTCGTCCGTCCCACCTCAATTATCCCATTACTAAAAAAGGTAACTTTTTCACACTCAACAATAAAATATTAATTCCACTTAACTTACTTTACACTCACACTCCTTGGTTATTGTGCCCGGTCAACCCGGGACAATTCAGCCGGGACGGAGGGAGTATTTTTTAAAAATAAAAATAAAATAAAATTGTTACTAGTATTTAATTTTTAGGATTAATTGCTGAAAATAATAATTAATCATTAGTTGAGTTTTCTCAATCACCCACTTTAAAATGGGTGTTTGAATTTAATTAAGCCAGATAAGAATGACGAAAGTATTAAAAATATTTAATTGCTACAAACCATGACATTAAAGTCTTTTAAGATAATATCAACTTTTTTGAAAAGGAATTGAGGAGGGATAGATATATTGTAAAAAGTCTCATTAAAAAGTTTATTTGTAGAGTCTTATGATGAATAATATTGTAATAATTTAAACTTATGATAGAACTTCTTTATTAATATTAAGTATTTATTCAGCTATTTTATGGATAATAATATATAAATAAGAAATTCGGAATCGATTAATATTTTTCCATCCTAAACGGAATAAATTTTGTTTAAACCCTTTGTGTATAATTATATAAATACAAAATAGAGTTATTTATAAAAAATAAGAATTATATTGTTAAAATTGTTCACAATTTTATGATTTTTAGTGTTTAAAATTATGACTAAAATATATAATATTTAATTGCTATAAATATATTAGTATTAAAAAATACTTATTTTTAATAATTATTAATTTTATCTTAATTATTGATGTGTTAATACAATGAGCTAGTTCATACTACTATTTTTATTAAGTATTTTATTTTTTGCATTAATCTTATTCTATATAAATATATATATTTTAGACAGAATATTTTATAATTTGCGGAGAAGTGGAATCAAATCACTCTTTTATTTCTCTCTCATTGTTGTTTCCAGAAGTTCCCGGCTTCTGCAAATATTTCTTCTCATTCTCTGTTATAGGTTCTGTTCTTCGCCTGTAGCTGAGAAGTTACGCCGATACAGACATATAAATATATTAACGTGTGTGTATATCTATATATACATCTATTTATATATATATATATATTCAGTTTTGGAGCGAGATAGGGGGGGAAACCATGGGTTGTTTCCCCTGGTCGAGAGAATCGTCAATTTCCAAGAAACAGCCGAAGAAAGGGACGCCTGATAGAAAAAACAATCGCTCCGAAAGAAATGATCATGCACAAAAATCACCAGGTATTTAACGATCAATCCCATTTAAATAAAATGGTTCCCTTTCAATCGTGTTTAAGAAATTTTAGGTTCTTTAATAAAATCTGTTTCCAATCTTCTTTTCGAAGCATTTTGGGTTGTGAAAGTTTTTCTAGAAAGATCCGCCAGTGGGTACTAATTCACCAGTTTTGAATCTCTTGTATCTAAATTTGCATGTTTTGCTTGTGCCCTTCTGGAATGTTCTTGATTATCTTTTGGAAAATTAATACTTTTCCTTTTTAAGATGGGCTTCATGAATTGGGTTTTTATGTATTTTGGTTTTTTTTTTTCATGGTTTTTCTTGAAGTATTTTCTGCGTGTTTGTGTCTAGATGTGGGATCTTGTTTATATGCATGTATATGTTTTTTCTTAAACCATGTTACATTTTAAATCAAATTTTAGTTTTTGGCGTTTAGGGGCTTTGGAAAGATTGAATTTTTGGTGGAATTCTCCGGTGGTTGTCCACTATATCATCAAATGCAGACATGAGACATCATGTTTTTTGTTCTGTGACTGTTATGACAACTGCGGAAAAAAGATTCAGTCATAATTGTTGTCTGTTATAAAATTTGTATTGTATTCTTGTTGATTAGATATATGGAAATGGTTATAGTTATACTTAATACTTAAGCATAGCTTTTGGCGAAAATCAAAATGTAAACGATTTTCTTGTCATACTATCTTGTGCTCTTCTGTGTCCTTCCATTTTGTTGTAAAGCCGACCTTTTATCATTCTTATATTTTACTCTTTTGGTTTCCTTTGGTTGTTTTGTTGATTAGAGACTCTCAAAGTTAGTCCACCTAAAGTAGTGAAAGAGAATATTGCAAATCAATCTCCTGTGGAGATTGCAGCCAAGGAACCAGTAGCCGGTAAAAGATCTCCTGATGGTATGGCCAATACCTCCAAAGCAAGGATATTCACCTATGCCAACTTAGTTGCCGCGACCCAGAATTTTACGGAAGAGAACTATCTCGGTGAAGGAGGTTTCGGAAGAGTTTATAAAGGTCTTTTGGCAGAAACTGGTGAGGTCAGTTTGATCTCCTCTCTTCCTTGTGACTCAATTGTTTCACCTGTTTTCGAGTCACTCTTCCTGAAAAGCTGTTCAATGTCTGTTTCTTGCGGAGCACATGAACTGTGTATTGTTTTTGCATTGCAGATTGTGGCTGTAAAGCAGCTTGATCGCTTTGGATGCCAGGGAATTAAGGAATTTGTGGTTGAGGTTATGACATTAAGTATGGCTGATCACCCTAATCTTGTTAAGTTAATCGGCTATTGTGCCGAGGGTGATCAGAGGCTGTTAGTCTACGAGTTCATGCCCCTAGGCTCTCTGGAGGACCATTTATATGGTATGCCCCGTGCATTCTAGCTTGCTTACATCTTTTTCTTCTGGCTGTTGTGTGCAGCTTCTGAAAATTGAAAATAGTTGGCGGCTTACTTTGTTTTGTCCGTGCAGCCCCTTGCCTCAAAAGTAGAACGTTGGATTGGAACACGAGGATGAAGATAGCAGCTGGTGCAGCGCGAGGCTTAGAGTATTTGCACGACAAGATGAAAACACCAATCATATACCGTGATTTGAAGTGTTCCAATATTTTACTAGGGGAAGGATACCAGCCAAAACTATCCGACTTTGGTTTAGCTAAAGTCGGTCCTTCCGGTGATCAAACTCACGTTTCCACCAGAGTTATGGGCACATACGGATATTGCGCCCCCGATTATGCAATGACTGGCCAACTTACCTTCAAATCAGATATTTACAGTTTTGGTGTTGTTCTCTTAGAAATCATCACAGGTCGGAGAGCCATCGACAACAGGAGATCTAGTGCAGAGATAAATCTAGTGTCGTGGGTAAGCGTCTCTATCTTTTACTCATTGTTCTGTGCATTTCTTTCTCAACCAAAACCTACAGAAATGAGAGTAGTTTGTTTCCCTTTCATCATAGAACCATGTCATATCATAATATACCATCATGAAGTAAATTAGCTCATTTTGTGTAACCTTCTGATTGGTCCTCGTTCGCTAGAATCGTTCTCCAACTGTTGGTTTCGTTGTTTTGCCAGTTATACCACTCAGAAATTGCTCCACTTTTTCGTGCTAGATTCCTTTTAACATAGACTAGCTGCTTTATTTTGAATGCTAGTTGAATGTGTGATAGCTACATTTGATGTTCAAGAATATGCGTGCCAACGAGCTAACATAAACAGATACGAACGACATTTGCAGGCGAGACCATTGTTCAAGGATCGGAAGAAATTCCACCAAATGGCTGACCCATCTCTGGAAGGCCGGTATCCAGTGAGGGGCTTGTACCAAGCTCTAGCTATTGCTGCAATGTGTGTACAGGAGCAACCGAGCATGCGGCCCCTCGTTGCCGATATCGTCACGGCTCTCAACTATCTCGCCTCCCAGACTTATGATCCCAACATCCATGGAGTCCAAGGTTCCGACAGAAGCACTGCTAAGCGCAGTAGACCGAAAGGAGAAGGCGTCGAACACCGACGCAAGGACGACAACGGCGATGGCGAGAGCAAGTCCAGAGGACTAAGCTTCTAGGTGATCCACAACATGCCTGTCATCAGTTTTCACATCGCAGATGGCACAGGTGCACAGCTATATATGTATATCGGCACGTTTGGGAAAGGGAGGAAAAAGAAAAGGTTGATATATATATATATATATATACACACTATATACTCGGCATATAATACATTTACTAGAGCTCAAAGCTTAACTTTGAGGTCTGAGTATCGGCTGTTGGTAGTTGTATTTGGCCGGAGCCGGCTTCGAGTCGCTACATTTTAACGGAAACAAACGATATATTTATCCACTCATTTCTTGGTTTTTTTTTCTCATTTTCTGGTTTTTCACTTTTTTTTTGCATTGCATTGTAAATTTTGTAAGAGATGCACGTCACGTGCAGAGCGCGTGACAGGGAGAGCATGATTTTTCTAATTTATTCCCGCCAGAATTTGGGTTAACAAAAGAAACGGCGCCGTATTATCTAGACCAACTGAAAGTGTAACAAACTTAACGGAACAGAACAGGACGGGACGGGTATTCTCGAAGCCCAAATCAATAGAAGTCTCTCGTTGGCGGAGTTGGCGGGGTATTTTTCTCTCTCTCTTCACAATGCAGAGACAGGGAAGCGCCTCCCGCGTTGCGGAGCTGCCGCAGATTTTACGGCCGAGATTGCTGCTGATTTCTCGGAATGGGAAAATGGATGAGACTGCTCGTCTTCCAGTAATCTGCAACAAGAAGGAGATTTTGAAGTCCAGATTGGCGGAGAAGCTGGTTCATGTCATCCCTCTCGTGCTGCTCATCTGCTTCTTCATCCTCTGGTGGTTTTCTCACCCCGGTACGATTCTTTCGAGAAAAATTTGATGTTATGCCGGAGCCTTCGCGTTTACACTGTTTGGTGTGTGTGAACACACGAATTAATGAATTACTTCGTTTCTAAATACATAGAAAAAAAAAATGGTGTATGGTATTCCAAATCATTACTGATTGTGTATGGAACCAGTGAACCTCGATATGGATTACAGCTGCTTACCGACTCGTTACAGAATGCGGCACTCTTCCATGTGAATTCACCTTATTCATCACTTTTTGGAATACAGATTCTGAGCAATGGTAGTCATGCTGAGTGACGACTGGATGAGCACGAGTGGTAGAATCAAGAGAAGCGATTGGTGAGGTTTTTCAAGCACTGCCGGTTTGTTATGCTTGGAAAAATAGATTTGATTGATCTTAATAGAGAGAAACTTATCCTCTGTGGTTGAAAATTCTTTCGCATTCAATGATAAATCCTGCTATCTTGTTATAGTAGAAATGGCTATACAATTTACAGTTTACAGACATAAACTAGCTTTGATTGCCTCTGTAGCCTCAACAGGTTGTCAAAATGCATGATATCCATGCCGGATAGAATTGAGCACTCTGAAACTCTTCATAAAACGAACAAGCTTCCATAGATTGAGTTATCTTGCCTGATCTGCTGATACCTCACCTGATCTGCAGTTTCCCACCCATAAATGCATAACTGAGTCATTTCTTGGAGGCAGAACTCTGCAGCAGTCCCTTCTAGGAGACTGCCAAAAAAAAAAAAACAGAAATCAAATTTTCTCCGAGAATGTTTCACAACAGTGTTAGGTTACATTTCACTGCTCTATGTTAGAAGATATATGCTATGTAGAACTTGAACTTACTCTTTGCCAACGGCTGCTATCTGAACTTTTCAAGACAGTGACAGTCTTGAGTTTGTCTGGTGACTCATTCTTCCATCGACAATAGGGATTAGGTTCTTTATGGCGAGAGTAAACCCCTTCTATCTGTCTCCTTTTTTCGTCGTAACTGACTGAGGTCAAGTAGAACAAGAAGGGCTTTTGACAGGGGTGCCTTGACACCGGCCTAGTATTGAATGAATATGCTCTGTAGTCAGCTCTTTTATACCAGTTGAAAAATGTTCTTGTGGGCATCTCTAGCTCTCTCGGCGAGAAGATACCCCTCGTCACTTGAACCACGAAGCCCCACGACACTGTGATGGTCCAGTACTTGTCTCTGTCATAGCAGAACGACTGCTGGACTAAGCTGGCTGAGTCATGCTCTGCAGATTTGAACAATCTGTTTAGGCCTTCAACCCTGCTCAGGTTTGGGAATATTGGATCCACCACATCAAGATGGTGAAGAGATACTATCGGAGCTACGGGATGCGCGGCCAGAAGTCCCAACAGGTTACCATACACATCAAACTGCATTACAAGGAAAATCACACACTTCATTCATCACAACATATCATCTTTTCTGAGTTTCAGTTTATCTTTTCCTGTTTTCTGAGTTTCAGTTTATCTTTCCAGTTTTCTTGTAGCTAATCAGAGATAATTTTCATGTGCAGATGGGTTTGATTCTTGGCTATTATCTTACCTGATGAAAACCAACTTCTCTGGTGAGAGGAACTCCTAACTCTGCCATGCAAGCATGAATCCTGTCATCACTGCCATAGAGTCCAGGATACCGTTGAATGCAACTGTCCTGCATCTTCTCGAGCTCCTTAGCCAGAGGGTAGCTTATGGCGAAACCCCCTCCGCCATAAGCCATGGCATACGAGAAGAAGATGTTCTGCACGTGACTCTCCGACGAACTCCCAATATAGTAAAACTGGTTGTGGTCGTATTTGGAAAGCACTCTTACTACATTGTCAACAATGAAAACTGTGTCATCATCCCCCATCACGAACCACCTCACATCTTTCATCCCAAGCCTCAGAGTTTCAGAAACCACTCTCGAAATCCTCAATGCAGATCTCGTCCCCTGCTTGTTGGTGTAATCAAACTTGGAGGTGTTGCCGGAGATTCGTATCTCGGGGAGTTTCTTCTCCTCATCTTTGGAAACGTTCACTTTCTTATCCAACCACACCACGCCCCTCGTCTCCTTCGGCCGCCACCACAGCTTTATGTACTCCTTTCTCTTGTGCCACAGGCTCGACGATGCTGCAATGCCGAATGCAACATGCTTGATCTCCAACTGGGAGGGGAACAATGCTGCAGCCTGTCGAGGTTCTTGATCGCAGGAGGCATTCGGAGGGGGTGGTGCGGCGGCGAGCTCCTTCTTTCGATCAAGATTCTCCTTTGTGGATATTTGTAACTCATGTAATTCTGAGGAGTCAAGATCGGGGTCGTTGTTGAGGACGAATTTGGAGGAGTAGACGGAATAGAGGAGGATGATGGTGACGAAAAACCAAGTGGCGGCGCTGCGGACGCTGCTGAAGCCGAAGAGGGGACGATGATGAGGTGAAGGGGTCATTTGATTTGTCGTTGAAGAGGGAATGATGAACGATGAGCAAAACAGGGTTCATTTGATTTGTTGTTGAAGAGGGAATGTTGGTTTTTTTTTTTCTTTCTTCCTTACAAGTTTGTGATTGGGAGTGGAGAAATATTAGGATCTGTGACTCACTGAAAATGCTCTTGTTTTCTCACAAGTTTGTTGAGTGTTTGTGGCTACTTGTATTGTTAGTGTTGGTGAATATATATTGTATTCTTTATTTTGGATTAGATTGTAGATAATTTGGTCTTTTTATGTTTTTTTCATACCATTTGATTGTAGGTAATTAGCAAGGAGACTGTAGTGATTACATAAACAAAATAGTGTTGAAGTCCAAAGATAATAAAAGTTTGAAAATGAAGTGATAATATCCACACATAAAAAAAGAAGATTGTATGATGGGACGTATGAATGTTGGAAAGCCACAACATGAGAGAATAAACTTCCACTGCTCACACTAACTAATTCTGAATTATATGAAGCCTTGAAGTATAATAATATTGGATGATTATTAGAAAATGACCGCTCATATATTTCTATATCTATAGTGGATAGACGTTAATGTGTGACAATTTATAGTTGCATTATTTTGTATTTATATGATAGTATATATATACCACGTTTTGCAATTGCCTTCACCTATTCATCATACCCTTAACTATCTGTAAAACTCACTCCTCTCTCTCTCTCTCTCTCTCTCTCTCTCTCTCTCTCTCATCTTCTTGGATTCCCCAACATTAACACACGCTGACACGCACCAGTGTGTGATTTAACACCCTTGCGAGGAGCGTGGTTCAGTTCCCTAAATTCAATGGCGTCTGATAGCAATAGCAATAACGCCACCACCCACCATAAATCCATGTCATCAAGAAGCCACCAGCAGCAATTGGTGTCCACAATGATCAAGCAGGGATTCATTTCCGACCCCTTGCTATCTCCTTCCCGCCTCAGCACGCTCTCTCCGCCCCCAACCTACCGGGCCCTATCCAGCCCGACCCACAGTCCCACCCTCTTCGAGGTCATGTCGGTCGAGCAGGCCCGCGAGCCCAAACCCGCCATCGAGGCCCGCAAGAAGCTTCAAGAAAGGGTTTCTCTCGCTCTCTCCCACGCCCCTTTCAAGATTTCTGATCAGTGGGGCGCCGGCGATGTCAGCCTCACGGTGGCCGCATCGGCCGACGCGGACGTGGGGCCGTTCCGGGTGACTATGGAAGTTCACCGGCGGGTGTTGGCCGCGAAGAGCCGTTTCTTCGCTGAGAAACTCCGGCGGAGTGGGACGCACTCGGTGGAGATTCTTGACTGTGATGACGTCGCGGTTTATGTGGAGGCTGTTGTGCTAATGTACCATGCGGAATTGAAGAGCAAGCTCTTGGGCATGGAGGTTTCCAAGATCTTGGCCATTTTAAAGGTTTCTTTTCATAATTCACCCTCAATTTCTAGCGCACTTCAATTTTCTCTTTGTAATGTTTATTTGGCGAATGATTCACGATAGTTTCTGAACTCAATTTGAAATGTTTCTTTCCGGATCTTGGTTCTGATAAACGACTCTGAATTCAAATTTGGTAAGAAAATAAGATTTTGGGATTTTATTTGCAAGTGTTTGATTTAGTCCGGTCATAATTTGTGTAAAAAGGAGATCTTTTATAATTGGTTAAGTTTCATTTATTAAATTTAAAAACCCAAAGTAGAATTCTAGATATGAGAATAGTTGTTAAAATGTATCTTACAATCACAATAGAAGCAGAATGAAACGTGGAAATATAGAAGAATTGATAGCAATGTGATTGCTAGTTATTCTTGAGTTTAACTAAGTGAAGTGTGATTCTTTTCTTATGCTAGAGTTCCTTGGCATTTGCAGATATGTTCGGCCATTAGGTTTGATGATGGGATTAGGGCGTGCTTGGAGTATCTGGAAGCAGTACCATGGTCAGAGGGAGAAGAGGAGAGCGTTGTTTCGCATCTGCACGAGCTACAGCTTGATTGTGCAAGAACAGATACAGTGCTACAGAGAGTGATAGCTGACCCTTCGACATCTTCAAGAGCAGACAATGTCTTCTTAAAATTGTCGTTGGGTGTTTTGCAGGCCGTAGATGATAAAGCCCGTAGAGAAACGAAAGCATTGATATCTCGACTGCTAAAAGAAGATCATGATGGCAGCAGCCAGAATAGCCTTGATATCTCAAGGGACACATTGTATCAACTTTGCCACAGATGTCTAGGTTCGCTCATTCTGTGCCTATCTGGAGCTGCTTGCTTGGATGAAAGCAGGCAAGATCGAGGAACTGTAATGGCTGAGATTTCTCGAGAAGCTGACAATATGCAGTGGATTCTTGGCATTCTAATAGACAGAAAAATGGCCGATGAGTTTGTAGCCCTGTGGGCTGTCCAGAAGGAGTTGGCAGATCTTCACTCAAAGATCCCTGTCATGTATCGTCATGAAATAAGTAAAATCACTGCCCAACTTTGCGTGTCTATGGGGAAAGGGAAAATCTTAGTCCCGAAGGAGACTAGGTTTGCGGTGCTATCAACTTGGTTGGAAGCTCTTTACGATGATTTTGGATGGATGAGGATGTCGGGGAAGTCTGTTGATAGGAATCTGATTGAGGAGGGACTTTGCCAAACAATTCTGACCTTGCCATTGCCTCAACAACAATCAATTTTGCTCAAATGGTTTGATCGTTTTCTTAACAAGGGCGATGACTGTCCCAATATTCAGAGAGCATTCGAGATTTGGTGGAGAAGGGCTTTTGTGAAACAATATGCACTTGAGTCCCAATTGCAGTTAGCTGTTTGTGATATTCCAAATTGATTGGTACGTTATTTGGATTCCATGTCACATGCTTCCTTCCACTTACTAGTGTAAATAAGAATTTGCTCGATTTCATATCCGATCAGTTATCTGTGTTAAATTGAAAATTTCTTTCCTTGTTCTAACCATGTGTGGCTGAACTGCTTTGTGCTTTCATCAAATACCTATATAACTATATGCAGCTTCCAATCTGGAGGTATTTGAATCTTGTTTTGGTTTGCTGAGTCCATTGAAGGGCACTATATTTCTTTAACCACACAGAATAGACTACACATGAAATGATGGCTGTTGGCATCATAATAATAATTCTGGTTCCTTCAAGAAACTGCATCAACTAGAGTTTCTTGATCTTGAACATGTGGGGTTTTCTTGAATATACATATATTTCTCATGATAACTAGATTTTCTATATATATACCTGCATGCATGTGGTATAGTAAGTCCATTTATTCAAGTTCTCATCAACTCTCCTGCCCCTTTTTAGGACCAACAATTGTGCTTTCAGTTCTTAACTTTTTAGAATTCAGAGATTGCTCAGCTGAGTGATCTTTTTATGCTATTGCCATATCTCTTGTGCATCAATAGATAAAGTAGATTGATGATATAACTGACTGGAATATGCGGAGAATCCCAGTGGCTTCTCACCACATTTGGTTTTGTTTCAAAGACCAGAGAGAGAGAGAGAGAGAAAATAAAGCTTGAAAAAGAAAGGATAGAGAGGGTATATCCCCTCAGAACGAGTAACTTAGTTTATCCTACTGCTGCAAACCCTTCTCTTTGTTGTTTGAAGTGAGTGCTAAGATATGAACAGCCTCACTTATGACTAGCCAAGAAGTTTTGCGACTGTTTTTCGTACACGAAATCAGCCTTCTTGGAGTCATCTGCAGACCAGATGAAGATTCCATGGAGTTTCCCCTGCTTGCTCAGGGTGGTGCAGGCCTTGAAGAACCCATTTTCCGGGGACAGCCCTCCACTCCCATCAGTCCCGAAACTGACCAGAATCTTGCCTCCTTTGTAGTTGGAGCTTTGGGCGTCGAAGAATTTCAGAAACTGAGAAACACTGGTGCCCTTGGGGTAGGCGTAGAACTGAAAGTTGACGTAGTCTATCAGATGGCCGTACTTTCTCCACAGAGCTAGATAGTATGGCTTGACAGAATCATCTTCGTATGGCGCGATGGAAGTGAAGGCGACAATCTTATTCTGTTTCAGGTAGAAGAGAAGCCTCCCGATGCACTCGGCAAATGTGTCGGGATCTGTGTCAAAGTGTTCGTAGTCGATGTCTATGCCGTCTAGCTTGTACCTTCCCACTATTTCAGTTATGGAATGGATTGCATTGGCAACCCAGCTCGTGACCGAGGTGGGGCGAAAGTAGACGTGTTGGTTGTTTATCGTATCGCCGGCTAAACTCATGCCCACCCTCACATTCGCATGCTTGGCTTTGATTGCAGATACCTGAGCCGGTCCGAGGTTACCCGAGTCCCAGTAGACTCGGAAGTCGCCATTTGTGGGACGCGGGTTCGCTGCGTTCGTGTAGTCGATGGCGAACGAGAGGAGGAAGTGGAACTCGACGCCGGGGTTGATCGGCACGTCCGCGAACCTGACGTTTTCGAAGTCAGCTCCGATGTATTCTCTGAAGAGCTTCTCCGGCGCTACTCCGACGAAGAGTAGGTGGAGAAGAGGAAGAAGAAGAGAGAGTTTAAGTGTTGATGAATCCATGGTTTGGTGTGGGATATTCCTATGAGCTAAGGTTCATATGAATTTATACAAGTGATATTTTTGTTATTATCTAAGGCCGGATTGAGATTGGTAAATTTTAATTTGATATGTTGTGATCAACATTCATCACCTCGATTTAACAAAGAATCTTGGTAGGTTGTGATTGTACGATGGTGCTTTTGTTGGATATGGTGTTTTACAATCTTTGTTGTTTTGGAACCTTCGTTGCCGAACACAGATTTTGGAGTTGTAGTAAATAGTAATGCCAAAGGAATCACAAATACTTTGTCTTGTGTTGGAGACTAGAGATGATTCAGCAAGGTATACCGGATATTTCATACTTTATGGAATATCATGATATGAGAAAAATTCATATAATTATCGTACCAAATTTTTTGGTATACTGTAATTTGTTATGTTTTGGTATGAGATGGTATACTGTTATTTCTTTTGAATATATAATTTTTTTTCAATACACTGTAATTTTATCCATTGTTTGCGCTGAGATTTATTTAAAAAATTATTTATATCAATAATAATATAATATTGCTCTTGAGTGAAGAGAGAAGATGTAATTTTATTTATAAATTATCATTTTAAATAAAAAACAAGAGAAAAAGATAATACAACGTAATAATATATTATTTTCGATACGATATTTGCCGGTTTATATACTGTAAATATTACTATGATCATACCTTTACCATATTGAAAATTTTCGGTACAGTATGATTACTTGTGGAGATGCACTAGGGAGCCCCCTAGCCGGAATTTGTTTCGTTTTATAGTAATATGACCCGATATATATATAGAGGAGAGATCATGTAAGAAAAAAGAATTAATTATGTCCATTAGATCTAAAAAAATTAATGGTTTATATTGAAACAAAAAACAACTAAAACACAATCAAGCAACAACTAAAACACAATCAAACAACGATGCAACCAAGCAACGATGCAACCAAGCAACGACCTAAATACAATCAATCAACCTCATGAACACAATCAAAAATCTTTCTCATTTTCTCACGTTAAGACCTTTCTCACCCGATACGCTCCCTATATATATATATATATATATATATATATATATATATATATATATATAGAGAGAGAGAGAGAGAGAGAGAGAGAGATCCACTCATGTGCTAAAAATAAAATTTATGCTAAATATGAATGAATCTCAGTCATTGGATTGATAACATCAATGGTTGAGATTAAAACATAAAAAATTAAGCATAATTTTCGTTCGTGCTTAATTTCTTTATAAATCATGCTTAATTAAAGCTGGAAAAATATTTTAATCTCAACCATTGATTTTTTAAGATGAATGGTGTAGATTCATTTCTATTTAGTACAAACTAATTTTTAGTATGTGATCCACTCACTATATATATAGGGAGCAGATCAAGTGAGAAAATTCTTAACGTGAGAAAGTGAGAAAGATGCTTGATTGCATTCACCGCATTGCTTGATTGTATTCATGTCGTTGCTTGATTACAATGTTGCTTGATTGTGCTTTAGTTGTTGCTTGATAATCTTGTTGCTTGATTGCATTTTAGTTGATGCTTGATTAAATATCAACCATTGTTTTTTTTAGATCTGATGGATATGATTCATTCTTTTTTCTTACATGAGGATTTTTTTCTCACATGATCTCTCCTATATATATAGCGGATCAGGTAAGAAAAAGTCTCATGTGAGAAAAAAGAATGAATCATATCCATCATATCTAAAAAAACAATGGTTGATATTTAATCAAGCATCAACTAAAACGCAATCAAGCAATTGCTTGATTGTGTTTTAATTGTTACTTGATTGCATATCAACCATTGATTTATTTAGATCTAATGGATATGATTTATTCTTTTTTCTCATATGAGAATTTTTTTTCTCACATGATCCCTCCTCTATATATATATATATATAATAAAATGTCAGTTTAAAAAAAGGCTAATAAATACTCATACAATTTATAGACATGCATAGTTTAGGAAAAACCCAAGTTGCAGTCAAATAATTTAATTTTTTTTTGTAATTTTGTTTCGGAGGCACCTCGATGTTGTTTTTCACTTGAATCGGTCAAAGGCATATATATTAATCACGGATGGGATCACTGATTTATCGAATAAATTATATATAAAATAATTATATCATAGGAAAATTAATTTAAAAAAGGGAAGGTCTCTGGTTAGGTACGTCTAAATGGTTTAGTCGGATTTTATCTATTAACTCAACCCAAACCCATTTAGTATACTCTAATTGGGATTAATAAACCCTATTTGGGATGGATGAACCAATTTAGGTAGGATAAAACCCGCCTAAATCATTTAGGCGTGCCTAATGCAAGTTTTTCCCTTTAAAGAATATTTGTATATATACTACTCATTACTCAAGTCGGAGTTTGTGTCATTCAATGTCGTTAATCCCACACAATATGCAAACTTTCACCAACGAAAAAGACGACCACATGCATGCATGATCTATATTAAAAGTTTTTCGCTCGTAAAATTCATTCCTTCTTACAAAATCGATTTATAAATAGAGAAATCAGATGGTCCGGTCCGTGCCATTATATACTTACATAGATTTTTTCTCAACTTTAAAATAATAAATTCAGTACCATTAATATGATTTTCCTTCTTATTTATTTTCACTTTTTTTTTAAGGATCAGACATGGATATTTCAATTTCTAGGCATTTTTTTAAAGTTTTTTTTTTTTTTTTGGATTCCATTAAGGCATAAAAATCTTGGAAAATGAAATAATATTCAGTAGCTAGTATTATTAAGTTCCGTACCAACTCCGATACATTCAAATAATTGTTTTTTTGTTTATCATTATATTATGGACCACATATTTTGTCACAATTTTTAATTATTAGGATAATAATAATCAATGCCCTTATATCTAACCTTTTTATTTTTATTTAAAGCTGAACAGTGAACTTCAATGACATCTACATGATTGCATCAATCTCTATTAATTAAAAACCATTTTTATTCGTGACTGTTTAATATATATATATATATATATATATATATATATATATAGAAAGAGAGAAAAGCTAGCTAGGTAGGAATCAGTCCCAAGTAGAAACTAGAAAAAAAGTTTAATAATTAGAAAAAGTATGTTAAGGAAATTAAAAAATATCACATTTTAAGAAAAAATCATGAGTTAGAAGAAAGGGACAAATGCCACGATAAAATTAAAAAAAAATACAACTTAATTCATATTATAAAGGGCATACACGTCCCCCACTCGGGATGTAATGATGAAATCTTCTTATATGTCTTGAGTTCAAGTTATATTATTGGTAAAAATTTGTGCGAAGTAGTATTTTTGCGAGACATATAAAATATATTTATTATTTAATAAATGGTATATTTTGGCATACTAAAAAATAAATCATATCATTTGAATGTATAAAAATCTCCCAAAATACTTCTAAAAAAAATATTACAGTAAACTTAATCTACATTATTTTAAGATCGAATAGAGGTGGACTTACATGTTACATTTGAGTACACCTGTACCCCCAATTTTTTTTTCTTCTTATTATTAAATATATGTTTTAATTAGTTTTATATTTGTTATATATATTATTTATATATTTCTTTTTATAATGTATCCTCAATTTATTTTACTTATATATTGTACCTCGATTTTAAATTTCTGGATCAGTCTCCGAAATCGAAGTCACCAAATCAAGTTTCTTTTCATTAAAAAAAATAGGATGGGAATAATTTGTGGTGAAGGAGAGAATACTTGAACACAAGACTGAGGGATAATTGATTTTATTAATGATTTATTCAAACTTCAAAGACAAGAAAAGAACATTTGTATTGTTCTTGAACAATACTTAAGGGCGTGTTTGCTGGCGCACAAAAAAAAAATTACTCAAAAAATGGTGTTGTCGAGAGAAAAAATAAGTTTGAATACGAATTTCATAATTCTGGTGGTCTTCACAGCAGAAACGTGGTCTACAATCGCAGCGGCCGACATCCATTCCACCCAGCACGAGGTAAACAAACAAACAAACAGTCCCTTAACTTCTCTCATCATCGTACAAACTCATCGTACATCTCGAATTCAAAACTATCTCACAACATTGTTAGTTATATATTTAATTTAGTCAGTCAGGTTGCGCAGAAATAATTTAGTATGGAAGATACCAATGAATAATAACCAAGATTTTCTCAAAAAAAAAAAAAAATTTAAAAAATAAAAACCAAGATTGGTAGTACTCTCTTCGTCCCAATTTATTAGTCCCGCTTACT